>JAYJMH010030655.1:0-42037 GCA_036873815.1 Phacellophora camtschatica
TGCCTTGCCTTGCCTTGCCTTGCCTTGCCTTGCCTTGCCTTGCCTTGCCTTGCCTTGCCTTGCCTTGCCTTGCCTTGGCGTCCTCTTGATCTTCTTCCGTGTGTGGGTTACCATATTAGTTGTTCGTGTAGTGTTTGTTGTTCTCTTCTCCACACATGATCTACAAAACTTAGCATCCGTCTTCTGATCACATAGAATATGTTGTCTATGTTGCCATATAAATAGTCAGTTGTTTTGCGTTTGTTTCCAGGAGATGCCTTGTACCTTTTGTTATAGTCTAGTGTAAGTCCCATCAAGATGTTTCTCTATAGTTTTGATCAGTGTCCAACTTTCGGCCCCATACAAAAGTACGCTCTCCAATGTTGCCCTGAAGAATTGGACATTCAGTTCCCTGCTCAGTCCTAAGTTCCATATTATGTCCATCTTGGTTGCTGCAACCCACGCCATGCCAATTCGAGTGTTCATGTCATTTTCTGAGGTGTTTATCCATGAACCAAGATATTTAAAATCTTCAACACACTTCAATCTTTCTTTGGTAAGTGTTACTATACTACTCAAATCTTGGATGTAAATAATGTATTCAGTTTTTATAACATTCACATGAAGACCAACAGATTATGCCGCTGTTTTAACTCTCAGAAGCAAAAGCTGTGCCTTTTCAATTGTATCAGATATCAAGGCAATATCGTCTGCAAAATCAGTGTCTGTTATCTTTACTTCAGGGTGTCTTCTACTGCAACGAGGATTAAGGGTAAAACTGAAGACTTCAATTGTCGCTCCCCGCAATGGTGGGAAAACGATAATAAGGACGATGAGGGAAAACAATTTGAACCACCAACTTTAGACCTTGGATTACATCAGTTAATCTCTGGACCGACCCACATGATTGGTCAATCAAAATCTTGCATTGACTTGATCTTTTACAGATCAAACTAACCTGTTCATTGAGTCGGGCATCCATTTTTCCCTTCATAAGCATTGTCACCATCAAATAGTTCATGGAAAACTTTTTATTAAAAATCTTTCCCCGCCCTCTTACACTCGTAAATTATTGTTTTATGATAGGGCTAATCTTATCTTCATACGAGAAATTGTTGAAATGTTCCGTTGGCAAGACATTTTCGAAGCAGTAACACATCCCGATGAGCAAGTTAAGATCCTTAATGAATTCCTTTTAAATATTTGCTTCAACTTCATACCGAACCAGCTGAAGAAAATAAGGCCTCGTCAGATACCCTGGATTACTGCCTTAATAAAAAGTTTTCTAAGAAAGAAAAATCGCGCTTTCAGATCATTTGTCAAGAAGGGTCATCCAGAAGATTTAGTTGAAGGTATTCAAAATATGATTGCTGAGGGCTCACGACTTGCTGAAGAAGCTAAGCACGCATACTTTCAAGTTGGTTGCAAACTTTCAAACCCTACGACTGGTACAAAGATGTCAATAAGATTCTTAACAAGGCTAAGATACTTGAAATACCTCCTCTCTTGGAAAATGATATCTTTGTACTAGACTTTGCTTCCAAGGCTCAAATATTCAGTGAAATTGCTTGGTATTTACCTGAAAAAAGGTCCCAACTTACTGAGTTTGCTATCTCCGAGGAGAAGATATTAACAAGCATTCGCAATCTAAATCCGAATAAAGCACACGGTTGGGATGAAATTTCAGTAAGAATGATTAAAATGTGCGATAACTCATTGATTATACCACTAAGACTAATCTTTGAAAACTGTCTTTGCCAAGGGATCTTCCCTGAGACCTGGAAATGAGCGATTGTTGTACCTGTCCATAAAAAAAACGAAAAAAAATTGAAGGAAAATTATCCACCTATTTCTCTCCTTCCAATCTTCAGCAAAATTCTGGAGAAGCTCATATATGACTCCTTGCACTCATACGTGATCAAAGAAATGTTATTAAACCCAAACCAATCGGGGTTTCGTCCAGGTGACTCGATGATAAATCAACTAATTTCCATAACTCATTCTGTCTTCGAATTCACAATCAACCCAATGTGCCTAATAAATGATGGCATAGAAGTCACGGAACACTCTTTGCTGTTGATGAAAACCTGCCTTTGGAAGCAAATTAAGTTTATTTTGGAAACAGAACGCCTTGATTAATCTATCCATTTCCTTACGAATACCCCCATGCCTCAACCCTCCATGGTGTTTAATGTTCTTATTTGCAATTGCATGATAGTTTGAGGTAGCTTGCAACCAAGTAAGCAATTTTTTTTTAAAACCAATCTTTGGGTTTAAAGTTTAGAATCTTTAATTTGAAATTACTTGGTTACAGGCTACCTTAACTATTAGCTTAACCACGTATTTATTTGTATGTTGTTTGTCTATGTTTTTGTTCCCTGTTGTTTTCTTTGCGTAATGTTCTTGTATTGTCCTCGTTTTGTTTCCTGTAACCGTGGGGGTAGTCGTGTCATTTCGCTCCTCGTCCCCGTAGTGTCGTATAGTTGTAATTAGAAAGTATAATAGAATGACTATCTGAATATAAAAAAGGTTAAAACCTGTTTGATGAGGGTTGGATGTTGCCTTCCGCAATGCATAATTAAGTGCTAGGATGAAAAGTAGGAGTGCTAAGGTATCCCCTTGAAGCATATCTGTCAATATCTCGAAGAAACCTGTTTCTCCATCTGGTGACAACCTGTGTCATCGTATAAACTTTTCACTGCATTTGTTATCTGTGGTTGTATTCCATAAGCTTCCATAATTTTCATAAGTTTTCTACGGTGTATTGAATCCAAGGCTTTGCAAAAGTCAACAAATGTCAGCACTGCTGACAAGTTCTTTGCCTTAATGCCTTTAATTAGTCGCCTTAATGTCAACATCTGCGCGAACGGGGATCTGTTTGGACGAAATTCATTTTGGTTTATGCTAAGTATTGGCTTGGATTCGTTGAAGTAGCAAATTATTGTAAACTTTGGATGCGATCCCTGTTAAGCTGATTCCATGATAGTTCTTAGTATAACCCAAGTCACCTTTTTTGGAACTGGTACTAGCCCACTTATGCCCCATATCTTTGGTTTATAACCATGGAATGTTTTGTTACAAACTTTGAGCAGTGGATCGATTAGTGTCTCCGCTTTTCAGACTTCTATTGGGATATCATCAAGTCCTGTTGCTTTGCTGTTAGTAAATGATTTTATAAACTTTTGCAGTTCTTCTTTCGTGAGGTCTCCAATGTTGACTGGAAGTGTCTTCTGTATTACTCGAGTGATTTCCTGTCCCTTGATTATAAGTGGTTGTCCAAGGAGGTTGTCAAAGTGGTCTTTCCATTTCTTGCGACACTCTTCCGGGCTTGTCAGCTTTTATCTTGAATAGATGACTCAGAATTCACAATGGAAGAAGTAATAAAAGCTAGGAATCTGGTAAAGGAGGGAAAGTCTCCTGGAGAAGATGGAATAATGCCTGAAATACTGAAACGCTGTGACATAGACGACATCTTACTTAACTTTGCAAATAAATTGCTGATGAATGGTGAGAAACCAGAACAGCTCACAATCCTAAACTTAAAGCCTATACCCAAAACTGGTAACCTAAGTGACACCGAAAATTACAAAGGTATCAGCTTAGCATCTCTTGTTGCCAAGCTGATTAACCGAATGCTCTTAAATCGTTTGCGACCTAAAATCGATCCATGCCTTCGAAAAAATCAAAATGGCTTCCGACCTGGCAGATTAACCATCACGCAAGTTTTAGCACTGTTGCGAATCATTGAAGGGGTGAAGTAAAACCATCTGAGATTTTAGCAAGGCGTTTGATACCATCAACCATCAGGCAATGTTCAAAATTCTTGCTGATTATGGCATTCCAGTGAGAATCATCAACGCCATCATGCTTATGTACACTGACATCAAGGCGAAGGTTGTGTCACCAGACGGGGTCACAGATTATTTTGAGATTTTTTCTGGGGTCATGCAAGGTGACACTCTTGCACCATACCTTTTCGTTATTGTACTTGATTATGCAATGAGGCAAGCCACACATGGAAAAGAGGAGGAGTTTGGTTTTGCATTAAAGAAATACCAGCAATCTGTTTGACTGATCTGGATTTCGCAGATGACATAGTACTACTCTCTGATGAAATCGAACAAGCCAGGCAGCTATTGCGGCAGAAAAGAGCCTAGATGGAACGTACACTAAGATGCTGAGAATGGTAAAGAACATTTCATGGAAGGACAAGATCAAGAATAGGAACTACTATAAGGAATAGAAGAATGGCACTAGCAGGACACGTATATCGAGATCCAAGCTCACCAGCACAACAGCTGATAACATGGATTCCAACACACGGAAGGGCATCAAGAGGAAGACCACAAGAAACATTCGTAGATGTACTGCTGAGGGACTCTGGATTGGAGAACGTTAAAGAGCTGGAAATTTGTATGAGGGAGCGTGATCTATGGAGGCTGCTTTCATCCCGTCGTCAATCTGGCGTAAAGTTTGGGGGTGTAGAAATTCTCTAATGAAACAATTTGGGGGGTCAGATGTTATCTTACAACAATTTCTGGGGGGTTATCTAACAGGTTTGAACAATATTAGACCGACCGACCGTCCCACCCTTCCTGGTTAAAAATTAGACCGGCCGACCCACCCTCCCTGTTGGTAGACACTGTTGATAGAGGTACGAGTATAGTCGCCAGTAAAGATGTTGAAATTTCCTACCAATAAAATGTATCAAAACATTTTCGATGTGATGATTATTTTGAAAATTCCGACAACAGTGTGTGTGGACAATTTCCCACCATTGCATTGTGGCCATGCACCTCTGCTTGCCAAATTCAGATCACAGCTCACAGCGTTCAAAACAAGAAGAAATTCTTACATTAAATCCAAAAATTATTTTTTCTAATGGGAATTTTCACACAGGATATTCCTTTGCAGGATTTCAATCGAAGGAAACGAAATCCAAAATTAGCTAACCATACTAAAAAGCAACCCAAAATTATATTTTTCTCAATAGACCGACCTAGTAAATATTGGGGGTGTAGCATCCCCACCCACACACACCCCCTAATGGGTGCCCATGTGAGCTTTGATTTGGTGCAAGACGTCTTATCTCACATATTGTTGTTGTAAATTTCCTTTTGCTGTAGATGACACCAAAAACGGGTTCCTTCTCCACAAGAATACCATTTGAAATATTTTTATCGTTCAGTTTTGAAGAATATTTTGCTTGTCGTAATCTCGAAACAGTTCCCGAACTTTATGTTGATATTTATAGGCCCCCCATAGGGGCTACGATTCACGCATTCGCGTATAATATTTTAGCGTTTCATGCATTCACGCACTGAAAAATTGGATTTTCCCGTGCAAGCAAATAAAAAATCTAAAAGTTGCGTCGGCTAATGCCCGCAGAGCCCGGTTTATGGCTATTGTATTTTTTCTATCGTTTTGTATAGAGATTGACTAGAAATATTTTTTACGTGCCAAGTTCATTCACGCACAGCCGAAACCTTTTTCACGGCATAACGCAAGTAAAACTCCAATATCAGGCTTCACGCAATAATCTGGTTTCACGAAATCACGCATGAAAGATGGTTATTTGATGGGGCCCTAGCCATCAAAAATATGGGGGGGGGGGGCTTCATAGTGCCTACTCGAAATTTAGTCTAACAAGATACAAGACATCCAATCCAACACAATGTTGGCGAAAATGTCGGATCGTTTGCCAAGGCTTTAAGATAACGAAAAAAATTTCAAACAAAGGATGTTATGGTTGACGCGAAGGACATTGCCTCCTTTTGAAGAAATCCTTCATTTGAAACAAAGTGGCCTAGCCAACGGATGAGAAACGTGCTCATCAAATTAAAGTGTTCGAACCGTTGCTGAAAAAGCAAACCAGCTTGCCACCAAAATGGAGGCTGAAATGTATGACGAGTTTGGTAATTACATTGGACCTGAGTTAGAGAGTGAGGAAGAAAGCGAGGAAGAAGAGGAAGCGTTAGATGATGGCATGCAACAAGATGATGATGATGACGATGAAATGAGAGATGTCAACCATCATGATGCAGATATCGAGCCAGAAATGGCTGTTGTACTTCACGAAGACAAAAAGTACTACCCCACAGCCACTGAGGTATCTATATTAATTATGATAATCTTTAAATTTGATGAAATTTGTTAAATTTCAACATAACACTAGCAATTAAAAGTTTTATCACATCCAGTCCAGCCAAAACTATCCTAATTTTATAGAAACTAGACACAATGAATGACAATGATAGACAATAGATAAAACAAACAAGAGACAGTCATCAAGATGTGTTTTCTTGCCTCCTGCTTTTGAGAAATTCTGTTTGAAATGTCTCAGTTGGAAAAACCAATGCTCGGTGTTACTCAATTTTGTTCCCTGTAGCCACATCTTACCATAGAAAGCTAACTGTAACAACTGTAAAAGAAAAAACTTACACAAGCTTTTTTGAAGATATTGGCTGGTGTGGTGATATGACCCTGAAATGTTTATCTGTCAACCCCTGTATCTTTTGCTGTATATTTCGAAAATGAAAATGAAATTTACCTACCACACCTTAATTTTTCTGACCAAGCCCTTTTGTGCAAAAATTGTTTAAAACCAGGAGGTAAAGTATGCCTTCCAATCGGGATACAGTATTCCAGTATTCCATATTTAATTTTGGTGACTGTCTTCAGTTTTTGTCCAGTTTCTCTAGCTGTCAGCAGCACCAAAACTGCAACAGTAAAATACACTCAAATTCTGATAAGAGAATTTTTGCCACTGCAATGCAGTTCATAAGAGAGTAAAAGAGTAAAATACAGCCAGCAGTGTTAAAATGATGGCAAGTCACATTTTCTGCTGTGTCAGTTGCCAGATTTAAAAGTTTGCTAACTGCCCAGGGAGGGGTGGAATTGATGCCCTGCACAGACACTAAAGATATCCTCAGTCTGGAAAATCTGTTGTTATTTTTATGGTTCCATTGTTCAATTTTGGGAATAAGCTGCACATGGAATCCATCCTGCCTGGAACTGCACACAGCATCAAACATAATCTGATGAAGTTGTCTAGAAGACAAGTCAAAGTGCTGGTCTGGAAAGTATGGAGGTTGTGCTGAGTTTAATGTATTTGGCATGGAACAAAGAACAAAGGCAATAGGGGTCGAATAGGTAGTGGTTTGCTTGAAAATTAGAGTATGAATTAGGATGGTAAATAAGTGAAAGGCACTTTTTTGCCTGCTATTGAAAATTGAAATAAGAATATCCTGAGTGGAAAAATTCAACAAAAAAATATTTAGTTGGGGGAGCACATATTCTGGACTTCATTGTATCCTTAAAATGTTGATACACCCATTTTACAGGTCTTTGCTAAAAAGAAACTTGATTTGTAACACAATACTAATATTTTAGTGTTCTTAGCTTTCAAATTTTTTAATTTTAGAAATATGTTAGATTTGCTCACCAGTAAATCATTTAATATTTTAACTTGGGCACTTGCAAGAAATTTGCTGCATCTTGGCACTCTCATTTTACCTAAATGCTTTCCATATAAAAAGCTAAAATTAGACAACTTACTCAAGATTGCTGCACAATTATTTTTACCATTAATTACATTTGATTGACAACATATATCTGATAGATTCAGTTGCTGAATCCATTATCAACTGCATTCCAATGGCAAAAATAGTCTTATCATCATTTTTTGTAGTTTGTTACTATTGGTGTTAGATAACAGTCAAGATATTGACACACACCCCTTCTAGCCATATGACATATATGATTTTTTGTTTTATCTCACTGATCAGAAACTGTAATTGTGGATATGGAATGCATTGAATTATATTACTTTATTTAAATTTTGTGCAAATATTGTCGAGACTCTTAACTCAGTGAGCTTTCAACACATTTTGGAGAGAATTGCACCAAACTCTAAGTTGGATTCTGCAAATTAACATGGCATAAAAGTATTACTAATAATTCATTTTAGAACTTCTTTACATTTTTAAACAAACGGGAAACACATTTTTGGGACACCCAGTAAATTTTAACTTGTTAACATTCGTGCATAAAACACCTATAATCTAATGTTTACATTTTGGAAGATGCCATTTTAAAACATTCTGAAACATAAAATGCTTTCTAACTTGGGATATGAGAACAAAATCTGTATATTTCTTTAAGATCTATGGAGCAGATGTCGAAACTCTGGTACAAGAAGAAGACGAACAGCCCTTGACAGAACCCATCATTAAGCCTGTTATCAAAAAGAAGTTCGCCCTGGTCGAACAAGCACTACCAACAACTGTTTACAACATGGAATTTTTGGCAGATTTAATGGACACGCCTGAACTGATTCGAAATGTTGCATTGGTAGGGAATCTTCATGCTGGAAAGACAACCTTTGTTGATGCATTGTTCGAACAAACGCATGCTGACCTGCAAGGAAAGGATGGCAAAGATTTATCATACACAGATACGTTGGTGATTGAGCGAGAGCGGCAAGTTAGCATCAAATGTACCCCGGCTACATTTGTGTTGCAGGATTGCAAAGATAAGTCACATTTAATCAACGTTTTTGACATCCCGGGTCACGTTAATTTTTCTGACGAGATGACGGCTGCATTTCGGTTGTGTGATGGTGCTGTTATATTCATCGATGCGGCCGAGGGAGTCATGATGAATGTCGAAAGAGCTTTGAAACATGCCGTTCAAGAACAGCTCAAAGTCACAATATGCATCAACAAAATTGATCGCTTGATACTTGAACTGAAGCTCCCGCCAACTGATGCTTACTACAAGCTGCGTCACATCGTCGATGAAGTCAATAGTCTGCTGAATGTCTACTCTGAAGGAACTGAAGACATTGTTGTATCACCGTTGCTGGGAAACGTTTGTTTCGCAAGCTCACAGTATCGATTTTGCTTTACTCTTCAGTCTTTCGCGAAACTTTATTGCGACACTTACGGAGGTGGAATAAATTATATTGATTTTGCTAAACGTCTCTGGGGTGATATTTACTTTAACCAGAAGACGAGAAAATTCACAAAGAAAGCTCCATTGAACACATCACCAAGGAGTTTTGTTGAATTCGTCTTAGAGCCATTGTACAAACTATTTGCCCAAGTTGTTGGCGATGTGGATACCACAATGGCAAAAGTTCTTGAAGAATTGGGAATTCGTCTGACCAAGACAGAAATGCGAATGAACATAAGACCTTTGATGAGGCTGGTTTGCAGCAGATTTTTTGGCGAGTTTACTGGGTTTGTTGACATGTGTGTGAGAAATATGCCTTCTCCGTTAGCTGCAGCTGAAATGAAGGTAGACCATACGTACACAGGACCAAA
The DNA here is from genome assembly GCA_036873815.1 of Phacellophora camtschatica. Lineage (NCBI taxonomy): Eukaryota > Metazoa > Cnidaria > Scyphozoa > Semaeostomeae > Ulmaridae > Phacellophora > Phacellophora camtschatica. The sequence continues at coordinate 9,306 of JAYJMH010030655.1, forward strand.
AGATTCAGAGATAACAGATGCCATGCTTGATTGCGACCCTGATGGGATTTTGATGGTTCATACAAGCAAATTGTACGCAACAGAGGACGGAGTTCAATTTCATGCATTTGGTCGCGTTATGAGTGGGACTTTACACGCAGGTCAACAAGTCAAAGTTCTGGGAGAGGGGTACACAATCGAAGACGAAGAAGACTCCAGAGTTAGTTTGGTGGGAAGACTTTGGATCAACGAGGCAAGATATAAAGTTGAAGTTAATCGTGTACCTGCTGGCAACTGGGTGTTGATTGAAGGGATTGACGAGCTCATCGTCAAAACAGCAACAATAACGTCTGTAAAAGGCTCTGAAGACGTACATATATTTAGGCCGCTGAAATTCAACACGACTTCGGTTATCAAAGTTGCTGTTGAGCCTGTCAATCCATCAGAGCTACCCAAGATGTTGGAAGGATTGAGAAAAATCAACAAGAGCTACCCTTTAGTGACAACAAAAGTGGAAGAATCTGGAGAGCATATCATCCTTGGGACGGGTGAGCTGTACATGGATTGTGTTATGCACGATTTGCGGAAGATGTATTCAGATATTGATATCAAAGTAGCAGACCCAGTCGTCACATTTTGCGAGACTGTTGTCGAAACATCTTCATTGAAATGTTTTGCAGAAACTCCAAACAAGAAGAACAAGCTGACGATGATTGCTGAACCTCTCGAGAAAGGCCTTGCAGAAGACATCGAGGCTGGTAAAGTTCAAATTTCTTGGGATAAGAAGCGTCTTGGCGAGTTTTTTCAAACAAAGTATGATTGGGATCTACTTGCTGCGCGATCAATCTGGGCATTTGGTCCAGATGCCGCTGGCCCTAACATCTTAGTAGATGACACCCTCCCGAGTGAAGTTGACAAAAATCTCCTCAATTCTGTTAGAGATTATATCGTCCAAGGATTTCAATGGGGTACCAGAGAGGGGCCATTGTGTGATGAGCCCATCAGAAATGTAAAATTCAAGATTCTCGATGCAGGCATTGCCATGGAGCCGATCCATAGAGCTGGGGGTCAGATCATTCCAACATCTAGAAGAGTCGCGTATTCAGCGTTTTTGCTTGCCACACCAAGACTAATGGAGCCATACTACTACGTTGAAGTACAAGCTCCTGCTGACTGCGTATCGTCTGTTTATACAGTACTCGCAAGACGCAGGGGTCACGTCACTCAAGATGCACCGATTCCCGGGTCACCTTTGTACACCATAAAAGCCTTTATTCCTGCAATAGACTCTTTTGGTTTTGAGACTGACCTGCGCACTCACACCCAAGGCCAAGCTTTCTGCCTTTCAGTTTTCCATCACTGGCAAATCGTACCAGGCGATCCCTTGGACAAAAGCATAATTATCCGGCCATTGGATATCCAACCTGCGACGCATCTCGCAAGAGAGTTCATGATAAAAACAAGACGAAGAAAAGGCCTAAGCGAAGACGTCAATATCGATAAGTTCTTTGACGATCCTATGTTGCTGGAACTTGCAAGACAAGATGTCATTCTTAGCTACCCGATGTAATTTCTATGATTTGGGGTTTTTGATGCAAGAAAATGTGGACACCACAAAGATACGTGTGGAGGGATATTGAGAAAATGAACTGAAATTGAAAAGCATCCTGAACATGATGGCGATGTGATAACAGAAATCAGTTCTTCCACCCGTTCGCCCCGGAATTAGTTGTTACAGTGTTTTATAAATAACACGGTAATACAGTTTTGCAGGGGGACCAGATAGACAAATATTGACTTTGATTGACTTTCTTATTACCAAAACAAAATTTTTAAAAATCGTGTACTTTCATTCTGATATTTAGCTAATCGCCATGAGCCATGTTTAATTTGTTGCGCAAGGGAGGACAACTCTTGTTGCATTGAAATTTAAATTGCTGAATGGGTGGGAAAACACGCCTCCCTGAATGGGGAAATACACCTCCCTGAACGAGAAAACACGCCTCCCTGAATGGGAAAACACGCCTCCCTCAGCATGAAGATGGGTATTTAAATTTGTTCCCCAAGATATCAACACAAAAGTATTTTGAAAAAATTTTATGAACTATTGTTAATCTCTTTGAAGTTACGTTTAAATTTGCCACACGTAAGTACAATTAGCTCCTTTTAGTGGTCAGTATCATCTGTCAGATCATAGTCGAGGTAATGACGCACACCACCTAACGCACTAAGATATATGACAAATAACAATCGTAAATTTCGTTTCTAAAAAGTAATTTTTAAATGCGTACTTTAAAAGCAAATAATATTTGTCATATATCTAGAGGTGGTGTGTTTCATCATCTCGACTATGATTCGACTTACCGATCCTTTGCAGTGGACATAGTCCAGTACATTAATAAACTCCAGCGCAGCGACAAGTCAAGGGAATCACACAGCTTGGTTAAATAACAATTTAAATACCTTACTCTAAAGAATACTGGTTATACAGTGAAATGATCTGCATTGCTTTAAATATAGCAACATAACGTTGAAAACAAATTCCACTGAGTCAAAACCTAACCCAAAGAACCATTAACATTAGCCTGGGTTTCAAAGCCTATAATGTATCGTTTAATTCTTACCCTGACCATACATCTACGGCAACGCAATATAAACTTAACCAACAGTTCATATTGTCATTACCAACAAATTGCACGAGGTCCTGGATGGGAAAACAGCTGAACAATGCCAGAGGCGAAAATTCGGTTTTGAGCTGGGGGGGGTCAACTCTCAAAAATGGCTCAAATTGCTGACAGATGCCAAGAATAACCAACAAAATGATGTTTTTACCGACGATTCGGCAAATATTGATCCCACAATTTCCGCCTCTGAACAATGCGATTGCCGCTCAGGACATGGAATTGCAGCTCTCCTCGAAGCTATTTGATTGTTAAAGTCTCGAGTGTTGTCAAATGCTTCGGAGCTGGGACAAGATTTATTGTTAAATGCCCGGGGTGGGGCAGATTATTCTTGAAAATGCCGGGGGTATCCAGGGGGTGGTCAGGATGGGAATTTAACGAGGCATAACTACAAAAACATTCGACAATATCATTGAACGTTATGTTATTATACATACAATATTAATATTCGGTATTTTATTTCATTATTAAGGTTCTTGAACCCATGGTACATCAACATAAATATCATACCAATAATGGCCTGCCTAAACATGTTGAATTTTGTAAAACAAATGATTGTGGTTTCAAACATGACAATGCAATCGCAGCCAAGCTAATCATAATAAACGAAATCATAAAGTTTGCTGTCTTTGTTTATTTTCATTTGATTGAGTGCGCTCAGAAGTGTAAAATCTATTCTTTAGAGTCGCAAATCGCATTGCCATTATTGGAACCGTAATCTTTTGTTGTACGAAGTTCAGTGATCATATCACAAATTAATGTTGCAATAGCATCGAACATGTTCGGACAATAAAATTTGCAGAAAAAATCGTCTAAACGTTTCTTTGGCACTTTCTTTTGCACAATACCTATGTCCCAATCATTAGTAACTATTATTTTTGGATACAATTATACAAACATAACAATAACACATTTTCCGTAGAACGTTTGCTGGGAATCTTTTGAGGATTTTTACAGGTGGGGATCCATTGTAAAAGGGCACACATTTTTCGATGCTTCCAAATAATAAGAATTTTAATGATTTTCAGGTTGTTTTTCTACCAAATAACACTTTACTAATTGGCAATATAAGGGCCTAGTAGGGAAATATACCCACTTGTTTGTATGTTAAAAGATTCCCTGTCCGGAGATGTGTTTGTCCAAAACTTCTTGATGTTAATGTATTGAAAGGACCTTCCTTTATAGAAGCAATTGCCCCTTTTATGAGGTTCCTTGTCAAAACTGTTGATATGTTAAAGTAAAGAATTTTCCCTTTTTTGATTCACTACTCACCTCGATTGAAAATTAAAAATATTTACCTAACACGATTTTACATACTAAAACTTAACGGAACCCCCGTCCTTCCTTTCGTCAGCAAATGTAGATATTGTTTTCTTTTGTTTTGTTACCACGTTCACTGATCCTAATTTTTCTGAACTACTGTCAATCTTATGACCCAACAATTTGAGATCATTGAGAACCGAACCAATGCCGGCAGTTTGAAACTTCTTCCCTGAAATTGCAAAAGTAAGTGAATCAATTCCAAATAAATTGAAGCAGCATCCAGGGGGTTACAATCGTACTTTTGTTCGACTGATGTTTATTTCAGAAAGTTGGTTATAATTAGCTTAGTAGCTATTGTTATACTAACTACGAACAAAAGAATAAAAAAACCTTCACGATGTAATAATTTAATTAAGTGTGAAAGAATATCAAAACACGCACCTTCAGTTTTTTCAAATAGCTATAATGAGCAAGAGCAGATTTTGTAACAATAGTGAAATTTATACGCCAATTTCAAAGCGATTAGCCATTCAAGAAAAAATTAGTTCTCTAAAACAGAAAATTAAAGCATATCTTTGCTTGTTTTGATTTTCTGCTTGAGAGAATTCGCTTTATCTTCAATAACTAATCGTTTTGAAATTTTGCGTGTCGATTTCACTATTGTTACAAAATCTGCTCATAATGCATTACATTAATACAAGGTATGGCAGCTAACAAAACAACAAAAGTTACGTACCTTCAGCTAAAACTGTATCTGGATATAGTTGCGTGTGGATTCTTGGTTTTTTAACAGCGTTTTCCACCGTGGCACGGTAACTGAGCAAATCAATTAAAACTGGGAGGAAAGAAAAATGAATAAATTTATTATCGCCATTTTTGTTACAAGACATTTTGAGGTTACAAGTTCAAAATTAGAAGGAACAGAAAACAAATATGAAAGATGTACACGGAATGATGTGATCAATCTATTCATCTTGTCTATTTCGTACCATTTGTCATCTCTATTTGAGTGTATTCGAGCGGGCAGTAGGAAATATAACGGTTTCTCCGTAGATACTGTAGTTTCTCCCTCCTCCGCAGATACTGTATATCCTCTGCAGGTACTGTAGTTTACAGATAAAAGATAACGGTGTTGTTTACTCAACTCAGGAAGGAACATACTGTTTCACTGATATGATAAACAACACAAAACAGAATATTTTCACTAGGTTAATAGAGACTGTGTGCAGACGTTTGTGCCTACTACACAAAACAGAATATTTTCACTAGGTTAATAGAGACTGTGTGCAGACGTTTGGTGCGTACTGTGGAGAAAGGAAGAAGAGAGAGACCAGATGTCTCTTTTATTTCTCCCCTATGCAGTGCACAGTGCACACAGGAGCGTAGCGAGGTACCAACTTTTTTGGGGGGTGTGCTATTTTGGTTTGGAAATTGCCAGAATTTGCTCTGTTGTTTTCTTTAAATAATCGTTTTTTTAGCAAATAATATCCATTGTTCTCTAGGATTTCGCCGGTAATTTTTCCTGAATATGTTAAATTTTGCCCGAATTTCGGCGTTCTTGGAAATCTTAAAATTTGTCTGAATAAGAATTGCTGGAAACTGGGGCATACGAATATGCATGGAAGATATATTTCTTTTACTGGTTTTCTTAGTTGTTGCATCATAGTTCAACACAGGTATGCTGTTTTGCAAAAGAAAAACATTTTCATAGAAATAGTTTCCCTGAACATCTTAATATTAATATAACCTAGTAGGCAATGAGTGATATTCCATAAATAAATTAGCTTAATTTCATACCTTGTATTGTCGCAGTTAATGATTTCGTACCACCATCAGAACCAATGACGTACTGATCACTGCATGGTTTCTACAATTCAAGAAAACGCATTGATGCCGTTGGTGCCAGATCATGATAAAAGGAGATAAGGACAACACCATCGCTAGATATATGACATTCGTTCGTATAATACACATTTTCAAAGAAACTTTAAGAACGAAGTGCACAAGTGTTATTTGTCATATGCCCAGAGATGATGTTTGTACATAACTGTACTATGATCATGTATCTACCCACACTGAGTCATAGTTAATAAACATTTTCGGAAATAGAAGTAGTTCTATTGTGTTACAGGACTCGCCTCGTTTTTGACATTGATGAAATTACCATAAGTATAAAAAATTCTATTATATATATCTTCTATTATAAACATCCGAAAAAACATCTTGATGCAGGCTAGGTTTTTAAAGCTTTGCTGGGCTACGTATATAATCAGGTCTGATAGTTTTCTTACATAATCAGGTCTTAAAAGGAAAATATTTGCTATCTAAGATTATCTTTAAATCGATTGTTTTTATATTTGTGCTTTTGCTGGATTTTAATAGAAGAAGCTTTAAGTTTAAGTTTGATATCATGATTGGCAAAATCAACTAAATAATTATACTGAGTTATGCCCAACAAAACCAAAATTTTTAAATATACTAACGAAAATTGGGTGTTCATTGCAGAGGAACTCTAAATCTGACATTTGTGGATGATTAAGGTATTAACAAACTGTTTAATTATTTTTCCTGCGAATTTCTCATTCGATTCCAGGCCTTAAATTGTTTCAGCTTTCACGAGACCCTCACTCAGCCTGCGCATCCCTAAAGTTCGTCGGGCATGCTTGAACGAAACATCAAAACTATAGCTCCTTTACAGCTGTTTTGCAAACGTGTATAATTTTTTTTATATCCAGTGCATTTATGAATTTATTTGGTATCAGAAGAAAGAAAACTAAAAAGAGTAGTCTTTTAGTTTCTGAAATGTATTGTTAGGACGTGAGGAAAGTGTGCATGGGCATAAGCTTGCACGTGCAAATAGAGGAAGAGCAGTATATAAGTATGATAACGAGGCTCTGAAAACGTACACATCGATAGTTGTTTTGTCGAGTAAGATTACCACCCACCCTCCCCAAGATAGTTCACGATAATTATATCAAGAATCCAAACCATTATGTCTTCGCAAGCCCAGCTTGGCCTAATTGCTGCCTGCACGATATTCTTACGTCTGCTCACAAACAACTAGACTGACCGATACTATACTGTCATCAGAGACTCTCAAAGTAGAACTGTAAAAAGTAGACAAATAAATATAGTTATTTGCATTTGAATGAAACGAATTAGAAAATAAATAGATTTATACCCCTTTGTTGAAAACAATAACTGGTGCTGCTGCGGATAGAGGTCTTTTGCCAGGTTTGATGTAATTTGCCTGATAGAAAAAAGGCTACATTACTTAAAACGGTGAAAATGTATTCCAGTAAGGCACAGATTTTTAATAATCTATTCTACTCTAACACCGAGTAGGCAAACCATATGCTATAGCAACCAAACTTGCATGAATGAATGTTGTGAGTAAATTATTGGAACTTATCCTTGACTTGACAATATATGATATATCTTTTATATGTTTCAAGTATTTGGCACGAGAACTTCCCTGTAATAACACTAAATGATATGGGTTATCTCCTTACAAACACCTCCAACAAAACTATTCATGCTTTCCAGATATTCTTCTCTTTTATACTAAGTAATATTCAACATATAAGAATAAAATGCGTTTCATCCCAATTTCATTACTTGCACATAATGTACAAATTCTCTTATCCCTGCCAATCAATACTCTTTTTAAAATATCCCTGCCAATCAATACTTCCTGTAATAACACTAAATGATATGGATTATCTCCTATATGGGTTATATCTATCGCTGTATACTCGTTTTAACCATTTCATATTTTAAAATATATATATATTATATTTAGCTCATTATTCTTGTTCTGTTGTAAACGGCCAAGGCTAGTTAGGCTTATGATTTTTCCTGGGTCGTATAGGAGTTATTGATATATTTAAAGTAAGTTCTATGAACAAATTTTGAATTGAATTGAATTTCATTCTGCCTTATTCAATAGGCAGCATTATTATGGGCTAATATGTCAAAATATAGCAATCGCTGACGTATGCTTTAACTCCAGATTAAAGTAAGGTTCTTCATTGTAATTTGCAAGTAATGGAAGTTCTCACTTTTGACGGAGGAATGTCATCTCGGTCATTGAATCCGGGATATGCGAAGCTGCTCATTCCATTGTTAAGAACTATTCCATGGTGAGTCATAAGCTTTGAGCCAAACGGACTACCAATTGTGCTGAAGAAAAAAACAACATTTATGCAGTTATTTCCAATGTAATTTCTGCACAGAGGCTTGCCCACGGTTAAAAGAAACAAACTTATTCAACGACATTGTAGAGCAACAAACTCTAGCAGAGCAATCTTTAAACAGTGTTGCAGCAATTTATCAACGATTTTAACAGCTACAACTATTGTTTTGTATTGAAAATCTACCCCATTACTAAATATAATCCTTTGCAAAACAGTACATATTGAAAACTGCACGTTACAGATCAAGTTATGCTGAAAATTCTTTAAAATTTGCTCAAATGCTAACATATAGTTACCTGATAACTGAAACAAGGTCCCCATTGGTTCCCAAAACAACAACATTAGCAGTTCCTTTTGCATTTCCAGATGTAAAAAATGGACCATAATGTGAGACAGGGAATGTCTGGTTCGTAGCTATCTTTTTGCTGAGTTCTTTAGCTTTGTCAATGCTATAAGAAAATCGAAAGAGAATGACTACGTAAAAACTGAAATTTTAAAAACATTACAAAGTATTATGTATATGTTATCATTATTATTATCATCATTATATATTATCATTATACGTTTAAAGTGCATAACTATAATACAATATTCTATGCACTTTACGATTTAAAAACCTATTACAAAATATCATACGCTAATTCAAATAAATGAGTCTTTAACATCGATTTAAAACATTCGATATTATCAGTAGCATGGATTTCTACCGGAAGACTGTTGCATAGACTAGCTGCGGCATATGCAAAAGTTCGAGCACCAAATGCTTTGTTCTTGAATCGAGGAACTTTCAGCAACAACGCATCACTCGATCTTAGAGTCCTTTGAGGCTCATACTTTTATATGTTCACACTATAATTACTTGCTATGAAACAGTGCATGTGAGTTTTGAAAATGAATGTTCGTGTGACATGTTTTAATAGAGCATTAACAGCAAACCTCATCATTTGTTTAACGATGGCATCAACATCCTTCTCAAATGCAGGATCTCCAATCTTTGATCTTTCCGCAAACACAAATTTGAAGGCCTGGAAGAAAATTGTAGCAAAAATTACTAGGTTTCCGTTCTGTATTTCATTGCATTTTAATATCAAATCTCTTGATTTGTTATTTTTAAGTATTGTATCTCAGTGATCGGCTTATTTACTCTCGTACATGCCTTATCATTCGCCACATTCTTTTCTTAACTTGTAATAAATCTTCCTTCCTATTTATCACTTTATAACGGGTTAAACATCGCTAAACTTTCATCTCGAGTAACATTACATGTTTCTTTAAAACTAAATATATGTTGTTCATTCTTTGTATGTAATTTGTTATTGATGAAATTGTTTTCAATGAAACTAAACAAAAATGTTTACTTCCGCAAGGTAATGGTAATTCAAAGTTTTCATTTGAATGGCAGCCTTTATTTCCAACTGGTTCAGGATGTTCATTGCTGCCAGAACAACAACTCCACTTGATGGTGGCGGTGTTGATATCAGTTTGTAGCCTTGAATAAAGAAATGCAAAATATGGATAAGACATACAATTATAATGTTCTGTAAAATAAGGGTATAAAACTAAACAAGAATAATGTCCGATATACGCATATAATACTGCAGAAAACTTTCATCCAGGCACAATAGCATTATTGAAGGGCATAGCCTGATTATGTTAAAGTTAATTTTTATGTAGTGAATATAATTTTTTACTAAAATCAAATCATCTGCTCTTGGTGGCCAGAGCCAAAAAGGTTTTTTGTGCCAGCTACCATTTCGGTTGGGGAGGTTAGAGTTAAGGATAAATCATTACACTTGTGGGGAATTCATGTAATTCAGATACAACTACTTTGCTTTATTTGTGCCTGCATCATATTTTGTGCCAGAGACCGCCAGTTTCAGAGCAGATGCGCCAAATTTCTAGACCCCTTGTTATTGCTATCATCACCAAACACTAGCATTACATTGTTCATGATAAAAAGAATGATAAAGAGTTGCATAAAAATTTAACCCTTAAACATATAAACCATTACCTCCAAATGCAGTAAAACTGCTTCCAGCTACTTTGGCAGCATAATTCTTCAAATCGTCAACTGTCAAATTTCCACCATTAACATTCGCAACTTTAACAATAGTCTGTGCAATCACACCCTTGTACAATGCATCTGCCCCTTCTGATGATACTTTTTCCAATAACAACGTCAAGTTTTTATTTTTCCATGTATATCCTGCCTAAAATTAAAAATTTCCCATCATTATGCAATATATATCTAAAATTTGGCTTGTTACAAAATTTAATCTCATATGCAAAATGTAACGTAAAATACTACACACATTTATGAATATCTCAAATTAAATTAATTTTACCTTTGGAATCTTGCCACCAGGAGCATACGCTCTCTTCAAATCATTTGTGAAACTTGGAAAAGTTTTAGATATAGCTTCAACTAGAATTAAATGATAGTCAGTGCAGTGTTATAAATATATATTATATATGTGTACATACATGATGTTTTCAAAATGCAAACAGCTTTTTTAAAAATGCAAACATCTCTTTTTAAAATTTTATTTTACCCTTTATAGAAATTTTTAAAGAATAGTTTTTTTGCGTATACACTTTAACTAATAAACATAACACCCAATTCACGAAAATTATAGCCTTCTGAAGAGAAGAGAAAAACCGAGGAAAAAGTGGGGGGAAATCCTTCGCAGGAAAAAAGAAAGACGCTGCGGAGGAGTGTGTATCGACAAGTGAGTTTCTTCTTGAAAACGTAACTAAATTCTCTGGGGTTTACAAATCTCCTCAGATAATAACGAGAAGACCGATGCAAGTAAATTGTCATGTCGATAAATGAATATCTATTTGACAGATTACAATTTAATTTTGTTCATTTCCAATAAAGTAGTTGAAATGTATGTACATACCTGTTATTTTATCCAATGTTATTCCCTTTTGCAAAAGTTTTATTGTAGGTTGGACTAACTTTGCCCAGGGCAACCTACAAGCAAATTCGGAAACTTTTAAGAATTGTTTAGTTTTTATTTAACTACATGTTTATGCAGTAATGTTAAAAATTGATTAAAAGTGTTAATTTAATTGACAGAAATCATTTCAGATCATAGAGGAGCATTGCTACGACTTTTCTATCACTTTATTGGCAGCACACATCTGCCCAACTCTATCAAACTTGCCAAAATATTAAGAAACTGGAAAGACTGACTTCTTGCTGTAATTTCATAACAATGTGTCAAGTGCACTTGGTAGATTATCGGTGCTGTTCATATGACGCAGGATCGCCTTCACCAGCACCTTTGCAAACTTATTTATGCGGGCTGTCGCCCTGGCAAACACGTGTTTTGCCCGTTACAATTTGCTAAACAAAATGGCAGCTCTGTACTTCGGGAGAATCAGTTCAGTTCATTTATTTTAGAATCTCATTAATGTCACAGTGGCAGACTCTTTCGCACTTAAGAAGACGACCTGTTTTCGTAAAAACAGCAGCGTGATTTTTTGAGAGAATCTTTCGGTAGTTACCATGTTCTCATTTTTTTTTAGTATAATTGGCAGTCATTTTTTGTAAGTCTATACGAAAGTCTATTTAAGATCATTTAATTAAGTCCATTTTAAGTATAATTCAGTCAAAACCATTAAGAAGGCGACATTTTTTTGTACGTTTATGCTACGGTGTCAGTTTTATTACTTCGCCATCATCAATATGAAAGGAAAACATGATTGTGGAGACAGTTACTTGATAAAAATCGAGTTACGAAATGTTCTTTGAGTATGGCAAATCAAATATCATCAAATTTCTAGAGAACAAAAAATATGGAAAGAAGATTGTTTAATTTATTTGGTGAAAAGCTTGCAAAAAGATAAAGAAACGATTTTGCAAGATCCGTCTTTCTAACTACAGGGACAATTCAGTGCCTGTACAAAAATTTCTTCCAAAAAAGGCCTGTAGACTTACTTTCCATGCGTCTTATGTGCTGTCTCTAACCCTCTGAGCAATCCAGGAATGGCTACAGATAACCCACCCTGTAAAATGTAAATAAAAAAACATTATCATATGAAAGTGTGAACGAATTAATCAATATTCATCTTGATTTTAACAGAAAATGCAACCAAACAATGGTTAGGATAATTTTTATAATTTTAAAAACTTTCTTTACATTATACACATTCGATGGCATGGCACTAATGGATTGTGATATCTCACAACATATGCAAGGTTGAGATGGTTTACTGGCAAAAAATGTAACATTTTGACATACCCTGAATAACCTGGCATGTGAAATTTTGGACATATATCTCGTAAACTCAACAAACATTACACATGTGAAATACTTTGTGGTTGTAAAACCTTAAAATTTGTAACTTAAAGCCTGCAGCTTTAATTAAAATTTTTATTTCTGGTAGACAAACAATTTAAAATCTCAGTCAAATAATACATTTTTTGCTACCTATTGTGTGTGATTTCTCAATGCAATAAAACAAAGTCAAATAAAATCAGCACATCCATATAACTTCAATGTTTATCTGAAGACAGGTGAATTTTTTCTTACTTTGAGTAATCTTACAAAGTCAATTTAAATTGTGGTTTGAATGAATGCTGAAGTTAAACAATTCTAAAGAGCAGGTGCAAGATTACAAGGAAACTTTTTTATGTACATTAAAAACAATGTGTTCATGGATTTACAAGATATGGATATGTTCAAGGGATTTCAAAAGGAAATATCTTGAAGGCAAATAATGTTGAACTTAAATATTAGAAAGTACACATCAAAATAAACAACCAAGTAAGCTTTGAATTAAACCCATTCATTTAAACTCTTGTTCTTTCCTCATCAATGATACACAATATCAAATAGATACCTTTGTGTTGAGACCAAATAATCTTTACATTAATTTGCACAGAATAAATAATCTTACCCATTCTGATTTAGTTTTGTCTTTTTTAAACATATCCTGTGAAGCGGATGCAGGTGCAACAAATTGAAAATCAATTGTTACATCATTGCCTTTTGGTGTATGCAATAACATATATCCACCACTAAACAAAGACAAATGAATTAAGTGTTATTAAATTGTTAAATGAAAGTATTTAGTAATGCATGCATTTCTGGAGTTTTTGCAGTAAATAAAAATAAACATGAAAAAAGACCTTAACTTAATAAATAATTAAACAGTGAATTAAATAATTAATGTTGTATATATATCTAAAATAAACCTTTTCTTCAATAAATCTTTTAAATTCTTCTTTTCTAGCTCTTTCTAATTTTCTCAATTTTTCTTAAAATTCTTCAACATACAGCAATCAGTTCCATTGTTGAATAATTCAATCAATTGCTCTGATTGGTTTCAGTTTAAGTTTTTTGGTAGTACAATTACATTCATATACTTTGAAATCCATGGTGAAAATTTTGTCTGAGAATAGAATTGATTTTGATGTTCAAGAAGGGATGATTGTGTGATCATGAACCCAGTCGAAAGATGGAAAACGTTTCAACATACCTCGTTAATCCTGTAGCACCTGGCCTTACAGTTGATAGACATATCATAGATGCAATAGCAGAATCAACTGCAGTTCCACCTTGATGAAGAATCTCAAAACCAATGTTGGAACATTCCTGAGAATCACTGGCAACTCCACCATGGCCTGTTGGTGCCTTTTTCAAAAAAGTATCAACAACGACACCTGCAGTTAAAGATAGAGCAAAAAGGACACATCCAGCAACAATGAATTTGAACCCATCGTGCGGAGAACAACACTTTGATTTATTTGATCTGTGGAGGTCCTTTTCTTCTGTAGCCTCCTGCTGCAAACAAAATTTTAATTTATAAATATAAAAACTTTTTAGATGATTTTCATCAATGATGGTGGTGGCAGCAAAAGATCTTTTTACATAAGAATGATGCATTGAATTTCAATGAAATCAAATTCTATTTGTAACCTGCACAACAATTGTTTACCCTGCCTGAAAAATATGAAACCTGCACATGAGAAAGCAATGTTCAATAAAGACAACAGGAACAAAATAAAGTTCTTTGTGCACACCAGAGATCTTGTCAAAAACCATTCTTTGCTAAACAAGAGAATCTAAAAAATTTAAGCTCATTTAGTCAAACGCTGAAGGTGGTGTAACGAAAATTCATGATTTATAAACTTGATATTATATATACACAAAAAAGTGCTTGAATTTGAATGTGAGTTGTGTTTTTCTTCCTTTCCTGCAAACGATTAATGATCAACCAACCCATAGTCTTGGAATGAAAAGGTTTAGGCGCAACATTCTTTTAATAGGAACATCATTTTTTGGAGTTGGGCCTAAGTGTTTTTATTTTTCAGTGATTTCAGCCTGAAGGTGACCCCAAAACCAGTTTCCCTCTTTTGCATGTTATATAAAAGGCTGTGGATTTGTCTGACAAAATTGATTGTTTTAAAACAGTATCATCATTTGAGAGTCATTTTAATAACAACAAACAATGGAACCAAAGTTTTGTACTGTAAAGGATTATGTTGAAACTACTTTAACCCAAAATCAGGCCATAGACTCAATTGAAACATTGTTTCAAAGCATAAACATTATCTGGGATATTTCCTATTTTTGGGATTTTCCGATGTTTAAAACAGGTCAAATTTTAAGAGCCATCAGAAACGAACTTTATTCAGCACCAAAATTGGAGAGTCAATCAGCCCCAACGTTCTTATAAAAATCGTACTTTATAAAAACAACCCATTTCATATACGTATCTTATCGTGAGTGATCTGATGCCTCATTTATCAAAGTCTTGGGACTATTCTATTTTATTTAGTTAACTCTTATTTGGTATCAAAAACCGATCATAATTATTATTATCCATCCAATGATGAATTATGACAAATGATCATATTGATTGATTCATACCAGCGGCTTTTCATCATTTTCAAACTCATCATATTTTAGTTCGCTTTTATCCTTGTCTAAACCCATTTCCATCTCATTGATTGCGCCTTATGTCGTGGCTTCTCTTCTTCTTATCTCTCTCGTCGTTTTCTTCTTGGCTTTATTTACTTACTAGACTATACTGTTGGTTTATTCACAAGCTTCACAATAATCACTAACACGGCTACAAAAATGTGACTCAGTTCAGTTCCAGTTCATGATCAGCGTTAACCAAGCAGAAACATTTCAGAATAGTTTTACAATCCTCTTTCTTCGATATTTTTTGTTTTGTCTGAAAGACTGGATGCTTCAATAATATTCAGGGCCCAAAATGACTTTTGTGTTAAAAGGCCCCGCAGCGACGGTTAGATATTTTGAGAATTTTTCAGCGATTTTGCACGTTATCAAACCGAGACAAGGCCGTCACCAAAACGAGAATGGTTGTTTTTTATCATTAATTTTTTTAAATTGAAAACTTGAAATAGAAAAGGGCACAGCACAGTGAAGCAGCCGCAAAAAAAAAATGGTTTACGCGTTTATGGTCCAAAATGTTTCAAATAAAGATGCAGATGCAAAGATGGTTTACTCAGAAGTTTTTGCAGCTGGTTTGGTGAGCTACCTATTAATTTTTGAAAGCATTTATTTTTTGAAAAGTGATGTGAATCTCCCGCGCAAAAAGAACTCGATCGGGAATCATGCTTTGCTTCGGGGACAATACAATAGCATTTTCAATTCCTTGATCGAATAGACTACTACGCGTATATGTAAAACCGTGCTCTAATGCTTAGTTATTATCAGACTCTACGTCAAAAATATCACTTCACCAGGTAAAAAGAAATTAACTGATGTGTGCGTGTGCGTTGTGTCAGTGTGTGGTGGTTGGTTGTGGGTGGCATAAAAATTTCCAGGATATACAGTCCTGAGTGGATTCCATATAAAGTCCACGCCGGATATTTCTATCTATCTAGGTAACTATCTATCCAAATTAATTAGTAAAGCCAAGAAAAGACTAATCATATGTTAAAAAACAAAAGACATGAAATCTTGTCAGAATGTTTGTTGTTTCTGATTTGTTGGTTTGATTTGGCTTAATCTAACTATCGGTCAGTACATTTTTTTATGATTTTTAGTGTCAAAAATAATATGTTTGTTTGTTTTTTATAGAACTTAGATCTTTCAGCAAATAATTCAAGAAAACTCAGAAAGGAACAGATGCAACAAATTTCTGCAAGAGTAAATTCAGAGTTCAGGTTTAAAAAGGCATGTAGCTTGGAAAGTCAGAATGAAGCAACAACTATAGAAAAGTAATATATATTATATATACTATGTATATATTATATATATTTGTTTTTTTTGCACATCACTACCGGTACCGATACCGGTTGTAAGATTTTCTGAATCACAACAGTGTTTCAGACACATGCTTCGTTTTTGAAAAAAAATTATGAATGATAATCCAAAAAGAATCTAGAAAATCAGTTGTCCATGACCAAATTAAAAAAAAACTATAATTTCTGTTTCATTTTGGTAGGTTTTTGTAAAAATGCTGAAAAAAGAAAGCACTTGATAGTGGCTGTATCCATGAATAATTGTTTAATTTTCAATTTTTCGATTTCTGTCCAGGTGTGTTTCTAAGCATTAAATTCATTTCGTAAAGGCTCTGATATAAGAGATCCAAAAACGCAGTTTAGACCAAAATCTAGACCTCTGGTTTGGGGTTGGAGGCTAATTTGAACTCTCATAATTAATATCTTGACTCTCGATGCGCAAATATTAATAAACTAGGTATCAATTTTTAAGTTGACTACCAAGAACTATAACTATTTAAAAATTGTTTTAAATAAATTTTAGCGAAGCTCACATTGCCAGCCTTGGCCAAAGCTGTTACCTTTTTTGGGACACCCAGTAAATTTTAATGTTTGTCTTTTTAATCTATGCCTGTGGAGAATAAATTCAAAAAACTGCTGCCCCCTATGTCTACAAAGTATAACACTTGCACATTCAAGAAAAAGGACAATTTAAGGTTATTAAAAAGGCAATAATGAAGAAAGAAAGCTCTTTGTGTAAACCTGAGATTTTGGCAAAAACTGTCACTTCTTTCTTTTCAGACTGGGCTACCCCAGTTAAAGGGACAAAATTGTGACACTGAAATGAAACACTAATTGCTACACTGCAGTCTTGCTGAATAACTCAATAGTAAAGGGTTTTTCCAACTTTGCTTGGTATCATATTATGAATGTACTTATGCAGTAGGACAATTACATATGCAATTTTCACGTTTATTTCTAGATTGGCTCAAGCAAAGGAAGTGGGAGTATTCAGGTATGAGACTACCTTGACAGTGAATTTTATTAGAAATTTTATAGATTTAACCAGAACACCAGAAGGTTAGTTTTGTTGGTGAAAAATAACTTTTCCTCGAGACAGACAGGTTGTTATTCAGCTAAATTCTGCATTTATTTTCCAGGCTTCCAACTGGTAAGCCATTGCCTGTTGAGAAACATGTTGTTTGGCAAGCAATGGGAAAGTGAGTTATTTCATTTATAGATGATGCATTTTACATATTTACACTTACTAACAAATTTTACATATTCATTCGCATTCATAGCACGTGGACAAAGAACAACTTTATAAAACTATGAAAAAGGTCCATATAATGTATGTATGCACTAATTGGACTAATGTTTGGCCCTTTCTTGTATGCAAAATAACAACAAAAAAGCTCACAATAACAATGCTTTTGGTGTATGCTTTTGGTTCACCTCCCCCTCCCTGCCAGTGCATATGTGTACATACTTACAGATTGCAGAAACAGTAAATTCAAAATTTTCAATATCCAGATTTTAATTTATTTTTTGCTACAATGATACTTCAACTTACAAAAATTTTGGACTTATAATATTAAAAAGAAACTATTTAGGACAAAATTGTACAACTGCATAACTGTTGATAGTTTGGTAAAACAATACAGTGTTGTCCGAAATTAAAATTGTCTAAAATTTTGGAAAGTTGGCAAAATTCCTGTTTTACTTCAATTGTTAGAAAATTTCTTGCGTAATTAGATGCATTGTACAGTTTTAAAATATGTATGTTTTTCGTTTTATACAGCTCTTGTTTTGCAATGATCCTTGCCCCTGAAGAAAACAAAGCTTTAGCAGAAAATGTTCTTGGTTTAGTCATTCGATTCTTACTGCAGATTTTTAAGTCTGTTGACCAATGCGAAGAGGTAATTTTGTCTTGTATCTGAATTTTCACGAAGAACTGCTATTGAAACTATTTCAACATTGGAAATACAAGTCCCTATTTCAACATTGGAAATACAAGTTTTGCTTCTCTTTCTTAAAAATGTAATCTCATTTTCCTCATATTCACAATCTCATATAAAAGTTGATATTTTCCTTTTAAAATATAGAAAGCCTGTTTGGTAAAATGAGTTTTATTCTGTGTTAAAGGTAAAAGCACGGGAGGATGACACAATAGTTGGTACTCTCGCTTGAGTGACCGAGGTTCAAATTCCAGCTGTGTCTCCCAAAGTTTAGCTTTCCATCCTTCCAAGGTCGGTAATATTAGACCAGACCAGATCCAATGTCCAATGTGGGCAAAACCAGCTTCTTGGGGGCTTGTGGATGATTATGTATAACCCTGCTGGAAACAAGTTGTGAT
Source organism: Phacellophora camtschatica (assembly GCA_036873815.1). Classification (NCBI taxonomy): domain Eukaryota; kingdom Metazoa; phylum Cnidaria; class Scyphozoa; order Semaeostomeae; family Ulmaridae; genus Phacellophora; species Phacellophora camtschatica. Next base: position 27,990 of record JAYJMH010030655.1, read on the forward strand.
AAAAAATATATTTTTTATTTTTCTATTTTTTATTTTTCTATATATACAAACAATTATTTCATTTAGCTTGAAAATGATGTTAAGATGACATCGAAACGTCGCTCATTAGTATCGTTAATATTCATAATTAAATGTTACAGACATGATATTCTCATTGGAATCAAGTCATCTCGATATTTTTGCAGGCTAGGCACGATAAACACCATTGCTCACTCACTTAACATTTTACTACTTTAGTATAAGTAGCAGTAGCCTTATGCCGATGGTCCAGTTGTGTGAGCAGGCCATGCAACATTATCAAATTTAAAAGAAAATCGGAGAAGGGACAATCTTAATTTCAACTTTGGTTGAAATTTTAAGGACCTTGCTCATAATATGTTTTATTTTTTTTTAGATGCTAATGAATCCTGACAAAATTGCGACAGTACTTCATATTTTTCTACCAAATGGTCAGGTAATTGATTTTATTGTTTAATGGATTTTATTATACATTTTTCTTCCTTTATCTTTCACCCCGGGAAGAGCCATACGGCGCATTGATAAACAACGTAAAAAGTCATATTTCCAGGAGGTAAATACGGGCAAAACTTTATTTCATTTTTAAATAATTCAATGTAGGTTTTTCTTACAAATTTAGTTGGTTTCCATGTTCTACCCCCTGAAAAATAAAACTTGCATAGAATTTATCTGTTTAGCAGAAATAAATCTGGGCGTGAAGGTGTTATCCGGAAACATGCTTTCTAAACCTTGCTGACAATAACACTTACAGAGTTGAGAATTCTATCCATTCATAAAACAGGGCTTTTTCTATTTTCAAAGCCACTACCGTCCGCTCAAACCTCCCCATTAACGTTGCTATACTTTTTTCGGAAATAAGGGTAATTACATTGTGTTACAAAACTAGCCTCGCTTTCAACATTCATGAAAATTCCCATAAGTACAAAAATCATTTTAACCGCTCATCAGTGGTTTTGACTTCTCGGTGTCCTTTGGGAGAGAAAGAGGCAAGAATGACCATCCCTAGGGGGAATTCAGGAATAGCTGAGAGACCAGATTATATTTTCGAAAAGGTCTATACACCACTTAACGAAAATGCGCTATTATGGATTTATTCAAAATTTTGCTCAATGAAATTATTGTCTACAAATTCAGATTCCTCATACAAAATTTAGTCAATGTGTGAATTTTCAAATTCCTATCGTTAGCTGCTGAATTGTCACAAGAATTCACTCAGAAAATCCCTTATAATCGTTCAAAGGTTTAAATGCTGATAAAATCATTTGTAGTTAGGAAAAAATAATGAAAATTCATAGATTGACTAACTTTTTTACTCCTAATCCGAATCTCAAGTCAAAAAATTTATATCTTGAATTTTTGAAAAATTCCCAAAATGGTGGACTTCGTTAAAGTGGTGTATTGCAGTTATAGGTTTATTTGTTTGTTTTGGTTGTGCAACGTTTCAAGGGAATAGAAGAAAAAACACTCATATTAACTGAACCATATTTGTATATCACAAGAAGAATCAAATTCTGAAAATAAAATAATGAAAATAAATTTTTTTTCCAGCTTGTTTTCATGAATCATCGTGTGGTAAAACAACTAGAAAAAGAAATGTTTCAAATTCTTAACGAAGCTAAATAACGGTATGTAGCTAACTTCGTAAAAATATAATTGAAATTATTAAATTTTATAATGTTTATAAGTTGACTATATTTTGTTATGAATACACAGAGATTTTGTATATACGATTGAATTTGTAAATAATTTAAATGTCTTGAAAGAATAAACGAAAAATTAATTTTTTTAATCATTTAATTTGACTGATATCTGGGACAGTTTTTCAAATTTCGCAAATTTTGACTTTAAGATTTTGCGATTTTGGACTGGAAATATATTTTTGAACCGCTTTTCGCTTTTTGAACAGCTTTTCGTTTTGCTGCTTCAGCTCTTCAGTTTCACACAATAATTACATATGAAAGAGTTGAAAATTAATAGGCTTTTTTACCTGGTTTTTGAGTGCCAAATTTAAGGTACCAAAAGTGGGTTTTTGAAAAGTTTTTGCCGAGAATCCTTGAACGTCAATTGGTGATTGTCTAGTTGATTTTAGGAAATTTTAGGTTGGTGTGGGATAAGGACTACTACAAAATTGTTTATGATTCTTAAGCAGGATTGCTACTTTAACACGTTAATTCTAAATTTTTTTAGGTAGGATAACCCTTGCACTAGGGTTACCCTAGTGGTAGGGTTACCCTAGCATTCAGTCATTTCTTGTAATTTTTTCCATCGTGTTTACAAGCATGCTAGGGTAACCCTAGCACTAGGGTCACCCTGTCTGAGAGGTATGGTTACCCTAGCAGCCAGGTCAACTTTTGTCCTCATAAAGGCTCTGCTAGGGATAACTCGCCCGCCCGGATCAGCTTTACAGCCAGTTCCTTTGACAATCAAAACAACCGTGATTACATTGTTTCAAATAGCTGCTTTGTTTCATTGTTTCTTTCAAATAGCTGCGATGAACGAGCACACAATCAAAACAACCGTGATTACATTGTTTCAAATAGCTGCTTTGTTTCTTTAGAAAGCGATTCAATGCAGTTGGATAATTTTAAATGGATTCCTGATTGTTTTTATCGTGAAAGGAACAGGCTGTTAATTGCCTTCTGTGGTACAAGCAATGCGAATTCTCACTCCGTTCATGCGAATTCTCACTCCGTTCATGCGAATTCTCAGTTTGTATTGACCCAACTGCTAAGGCTACCTTACTCCTGAAATTTTGCTTGTAGTAAACACGAGGTAACTCTCCTGCTAGGGTAGCCCTGGTGCTAGGCACAGGGAGCCTACTTCAAATAATTTTTTTAAGTGCGGTTACTTTTTTTTTGCGCAACCGTTGCGAAGGAGAGAGACGAATTTTTTAAAGTGCAGTTACTTTTTTGCGCAGCCGTTGCGGAGGAGATTAACGCATTTTTTTAAGTGCAGTTTCTTTTTTTGCGCAACCGTTGCGGAGGAGACTAACGCATTTTTTTAAGTGCAGTTTCTTTTTTTGCGCAACCGTTGCGGAGGAGATTAACGCATTTTTTTAAGTGCAGTTTCTTTTTTTTGCGCAACCGTTGCGGAGGAGATTAACGCATTTTTTTAAGTGCAGTTTCTTTTTTTGCGCAACCGTTGCGAAGGAGAGAAACGCGGGGCAGGGAATATGAAGGAGAGCGGATCGGTAATAAAAAAAAAGTAACTGCACTTTAGAAAATGCGTTTCTCTCCTTCGCAACGTCCATTTTAAGTACTGATATTTGCTCGTGACAATCGTTTAACACCTTTGAATCGTGTCAGTCTGTTATTTTTCAATGTATTTTTCCGTTTATATTGATTTGGCTTTGGCTTCAAATATAGCATTCAGTCTGTCAAGTTTTTGCTGTGAAATGTTTTTCGTTGAGTATTGTTTTGTTGGGCTTCTAAATCTTGTCTGAAATTTATTCCGTTTAGAATTTTGCAAGCCAGAGTTCTGTTTGACCAAATTTTGTCCAAAGTTTTAATCGTCCGAATGTTTTTGATTTTTTCCAAGAAACTTCCAAACGTCATTTTTGTATCATTTTTGTTAAAAATACTCTTGTTAGAATCGTCTAGTGCTGTGCTTTTATTTAGTTAAATTGAAAGAAAATTGGGCAAATGTCAGCTCTGCAAAAAGTGTTCGAAATTTTTTGTACGAAGTTGTTTGTCCGAAATTTTCAGCCCAAAACTTTGTGATTGATGTAAATGAAACATAGAGAATAATCAGTTTATTCTTGGAAAATTTTTCGTTAAAAAACCAAGAAAAATTGTTAATGTATACGGGATGGACTTGCATAAAGTCTCTCTCTAAAAAAGTTTGAGAAAGAGAGACTTTACGCACGTCCATATTAGGGATCGAGGCAACACTGTCCTTGCTTTCATAAAATATGCCACAAATACCGATCCAGAGGTGGATCTCTAGTATGATTTTTGTTTAAATTTTAAAGAGACATAAAAAAGATTCCAATGGAAGCTTAGTTACCAGACTTGCTCCAAATTCTATTTCGAGTTCTGTTCTGTTGGACATCTGGCAATTTCCTTTGCCTTCTTTTTCTCCCTGCGATTTCTACAACAGAACCAGAAATACCGTAATAATTCGGTGAAGCTTTTTAATAGGCCCTCCTTCTCGCATAAACCCCCATATTTTGTCAAAACAGATAATACTCTTTTTAGATAATACTCTGCATCTTTTTTAGATAATACTCTCAGGGAAGCTGACTTTTGAATAAGCCCCCCTCTTGAATAAGCCCCCCTAATCAAAGGTCGAACCGGGGCTTAATCGAATTATTTGTTGTCGTGATGACTATAAACTGCCATGACATGATGATTATGATTTCGGTGTTGCAATATCATAGCATGCTGTTGACAACCTTGTTAATCTTTTTCTCGTCCCAAGTGACACATTAGGCATCTGCTTATTGTCTGCCAGGCAGGGATTATTCTACAACAAACGTTGCAAGCAACAGGTCCTTGTGAATTTTTTGAGGAAACATATTTACAGCACGAAAACAACTTCAGTGACTTTTATTCGTAAACATTTCGTTTCATTGTTTGTGAGGATCAAAACTAAACTAATTTTGTCCTGCATTTTAAAAAGTCCTGCATTTCAAAAATTTTGTAAATGTCGAACTAATATAATTTCCATTATGTCCTGGAGTTTTCACATCTAAAACAAAAGCAGCTTATTTCTGTGGCAAACACAGCGGAAGAGAACAGTCCCATAAGCATATTCCATACAAGTCAATTTACTGCACAAGTCAAGATGGACATGGACATAAATTCTATCGAAGAAACACATGCCAGTTACAGGGAAAGAAGTGTTTCAGACCTGGCGCTTTTGTATGAATCAAAGATCAGAGGTATATATGTGGGATATATTTTTATGATCTGATATGATTGTTTTGTTAATGCATGCTTTAATTTGCTAGTTTTTGTCTTGTGCCACCCAGTTTTAATCTCTGCAGATATCGGGTACTCAGCTCGACACAAGTTCTAGATCATGTAACAGTTCCCCGATCGAGTTACCCCCATCTCCTTGACATCTTCTTGACTTCATCTTGGCAACATGGAATTATCCGATCGAGTAAACTTGTATGACCCCAGTTCGAGTAACTGCTACTCGATCAGGGAACTGTTACCCGATCATCAGGAGGGAGGGGGAGGGGTAAGAATAGGTCATATCATATCCACGGCTGTGGCAAAAACACATCCTTGAGCATGTTTACGCTAGACAGAATCTTGTTTTCTACTCCTCGTCGATTATGATGTAGATTGGTAACTAGGTTCGAAGCCAAACCATTGTGAAAAGGCCAAATTAGAAAATAGCAATGGTTTTCACATCACCCCTAATTTCGCACCTGTGTGCTGTGTCCTTCTCATACCATTCCAATACAATCGCGGTGTTCAGCGACACCTGCAAAACATCTGGTCCGATGTTTACAAGAACATCTGGTCCGATGTTTGCAAGAGAGCCAAATAATCCTGCTGCAGATACTTCGCCCAATTCCCACAAAGACTTGAAAGTCATAAAAACTTTATTGTGTATGTTCAAAATTTGTGAAAAAGCCAAAATTAAACCGGAAATTTTGAACGAACAGATTAAAATCTTAACAATAGCGAACGCATTTAAATCCTTATTAATTTAAAAAATAGGCATGTTTTGGGTGCAGCCAATGATTATAGATTTTTACGAACCTTCCTTCCTACTTCTATGACAAGCGAAAGTCACCATAATTAGATAAAACCGGATTTTCTCAGATTTCTCGTCAGAAAACCAGGTTTTTCTAAAAATCCCGGTTTTTCTTTTCTGCTTTTCTGCAGAAAATCCCAGTCTGCAGAAAAACCGGGATTTTCAGAAAAACTAGGATTTTCAGAAAAACTAGGCTTTTCTGCAGAAAAGTGGAGTGGGTTTTTCTGCGGAGAAACCCAGTTGATCTGAGAAAAACCGGGTTTATCTAACTATGGTGACTTTCCCTTGCCATTTATCTCTGAACCTGTGCCGCTGCCAAAGCTAGAAAAATAAAGTTGTAAATTTTATTTTGCTATTTAACGACGGACCGATGTTTTTTTTATAGCAGAATATAAATTTTGTTTGTTTGTGCAAATTTTGTGAATGAACATTATGGACATGAGATAATTTCTTGTTTTTTGTTTGCTTGTTTCAGAAAAACTTGAGTCAAGCCCATATCTCAGACAGTATGGCAAATCAAGATTCCAAGAGGGTAATTCAACGTCTTTGAAAGCTGAAAAAGAACATGTTTATAACCACGGCTTAAAAAAGTGCCCCCCGCCAATCACAAAGATCATCAAAAATCTTCAACAAGTGCAGACGGTAAACGTTAGGCCGTGCGATGTGCAAGACTCAAATCAAATGATTTTTTTGAATGTACCTGTTGGCAGCACAGAACCACAAAGCAGAAAAGGATTTGAAAGCGTGACTCCAAATGAAATTTTATCTACGAGGCAACGTTCAGTGTCTGAAACCGATGAAAGTATATTTGGGAAAGCTCATCAAACGTATTTCGATGATGGCTGTAAAACGCCAATCAGTATCGAAGGCAGCGAGACAAAGAAAAGGGGCTCTATCCAATCAGAAGGAATTATAATAAAGACTAAAAGAGGTTCAACTCATCTAGGAGACGTTTCAGTTGACAGTTTAAAAATAGAGACGAAACATCAACGTTCAAGATCGCTGAGCTTCGGCATCCAACGGTTGTTACGCAAAGATAAACGTAAAAGTTTTGCGAATAACAAAGAAGGAGAACTCAATAACGATGTTGACTTAGTTTCGAGTATATCTTACGGGGAATTCGAAACACCGAAACTATTACCAAAATGCCAAAGAATGTCAGATGGTGAATTATCGAAAGAGAATTGCGCAGTAACCATAAAGGGATTGAACTCAGAAGATACTAAAAAGAGACATGGTAACATTAAAAAGCTTTTCAGAGCTATGTCTTTTGGTAACAGTAAAGAGTTAAAGAAACTCGAAGGAAATGACTGCGTCGATTGTCAAGACAGCCAAGAAGAATCTAAGATAAAGTTAACAGTGGAGAGGTTTCACTCTTTAAGAAGCGAAAGGGACTCACTGCGAGTCGAGAAAAACAGAGCAATAGAGGAATGGAGCGAGGCAGCCTCAAGGTGGGAGCAAATGATAGATGATATGGACTCTTTGATGGCAGAACTCATCAAGGTTTGATTTTGGTTTTTAACGCGATGTTTGTAGATTTTTGTTACTTTATTTCATTTTCACACTATTTAGACTATTAGGATTTTAGCTAGATATGTAGGGTCCAGCTGACAGCCTTAAGGTATCAAGGTGTGAGTTGCTTTGTCCTCTTTGTTGATTCTCGTAAGGTTAGTTGTTCAGTTTTACCATATTTTTGTCAGAAACATAGGATCTTGCACATTTTTTCCAATGGGACTGCAAAGAATTATATTATATCTTGACATTATTTAGTAAGTAAGATGCAACGAAAAATACTCTCAAACAAATTGTGTTTGCCTGCATCAAACTCGAATTTCCTGTATGACGTAGTCTGCAGCCATTCCTAACGTTGAGATCAACCATCAACCATCAATATAAATTGTATTTCTAACAACAATGAAAAAACCATGCTTTGATCTTTACATGCTTTACCTGTCTGTCTCCTTGAGCCAACTTTTGTATTTCTATTCTTTCTTTGTTTACCTTTCTGTCAGTCAGCTTGCTGTGCAGCCTCGTGGAAACCAGTACTATTTAACGAAGCGTGCGTTTGTTTATTTTGGTATGTTGTGGTCTGTAGATAGTGCTTGTAGATAGTGGTATGTTTTTAAACATTTCGTGTCTATGCTGGTTTGCTTTGGGCAGATTCATATCTTTTGCATTCAAGCTCTGTGAATAACTATCAATCTTTGATGCTATCTGTGAAGGTATGTGTAGCTATTATTCTTAAGAACATCAATGCCACGTCAATCACTATTCGTAAAATTTCAGTTTATCGAGCGAAGGGCAAAAGTGAGACGAAACAAATCATTTATTTACGATCTGTAGCTATTTGTGTGCCGTACTGTTCATTTTTCATTGGTTCGCAGGAGCTTGGAAAACGGGTTCTTCTTAGCCCTGAGTAAGCCCAGCGATAGCTAATTTTTGCTACCTTAAGTTGAATAATTTTCGCATGACCCTCGAAATTTGGACTTTTTGCGTGGATTTTCGCGGATGGCTCCTTTTTCCAAAAATTTCATTATCACGTGTATTTTGCCACCACATTTTTACAGTGCAGAAATTGGATTGTAGGCTTAGCGGCTCACGAAGCAAATAAGATTGTGGGAACATTAGAGTAAACAAGATTTTCCCCGGAAATTTCTATGCTGTCAATTGTAGCTACATTTACGGTACCTTGAAGTTTCGCGAGGAATAATTTTGCGGTTGCTAAAATTAACAATTTAACAAATTATTAAATTACTCTAATTACAGCTGTATTACTTATCAGCTACACTTAAAGCTGAACTCCAAAACTGTTAGCTATACTAAGGCCCCGTTCACACTGCTCCGTTTTTAACAAATACGGATAATAACAAAAACGGAGCAGTGTGAACGAGGACTAACTACAGCTATGCTCTTTCTATCAGCTACAACTCCTATACTAATCAGCTACATTAACTAAAGCTACACTCCTTCTATCAGCTACAACTCCTGTGCTAATCAGTACACTAACTACAGATTCCACTCCTCCTACTATCCTATCTTCTACATCTACACTCCTCCGCAATTGAGCATTAATCAATACCAGTGCGTACGGTTTTTAGGTTTAGCGGCTCACAGTGTACAAAGAGTCTTTTACAACCAGAAGGCAAAATGACGCAAACTAATGCCTGAATCTTATCTTGGTCTGTTTTTTGTAAACATATTCAGTTTTTAACTAGCACTTGTGAGATATCAGAACAGAGATAAGAGTCAAAACAGGACATGCAGGTGAAAATATTTTTTTTTAAATTTATTCTTGAATGTGTCGTGGATGTTTTGACATGCAAACGTGGATCGATCGTAGGCATCCAGTTTTCAGCTGATCGTGAGTCTTTATTTCTATTTTCTGTCATTGCTGAGCAAATATGACAAATGTATCACTGAATTTTTTACGAGGAACCAACTCTCGATGTACCTTTTAATTTTTGGTCAAGTTTTTGAATTGTTAAAAATGCCTTAAAAATTACTCGTCTGTAAAGTTGTCAAGAAAAGTCACAAAATCTTGATCAGAATCTACTATGTTTCTTCCTGGCAGTCGCAACGACAAAGACAAAGCATGTTAGTTTGCCGTCGCTGAGAGGAAGAAATAATGTTTATTTTGATAATTGTTTTCCGTCCTATTTCAACAAAATGTTTAATTTTGCTCAAATGATGTTGTATGGCCAATTTTACATCTTATCTACACACACCTGTTGTCATTTCTTTGCAATCAGAATTAGTTATCACCAATATATTCGCAATCATCACAACATTTTCTAATCGCTCGATAGACAACTTTTCTAGTTTATGGTAGAATGTTTGGGCCCTTTCACTTATTATAGTAGGAAGTTTTGGCCGCACATGGTTGACAGAACTTAGACCATAAGTTGGTGTGTTTACCTGATGAATAAAGATTGTATTATTTTTTTGTTTGAAGTTTGTATGCATTTTTCGGCAACAAGTAACCTTTGACCCGGGGGCACATGACTTGCGCTCAGAAAGCTACCCACTTCTAATTGCCAAAATTTGCCTTCGTGCTCATTTTTATGAGGAATTTAGTTGGGAAACTGCGCATTTTTTCCGATATTTTAGTCAATTTCAGCCCACAATTATCTATGTTTAAGGACAATCTGTAAAAAATTACCCTTGTTTACAGAATTTTGGACCTCAAATCCATTTATATGAGCGGTACATACCCGTATCCCCAACATGTTATGACACACCAACGGGGATTTTGATCGTGTTTTGAAAACTTCTAACCCAATTGTGTGTATGTTAATCGTGGTTTCTTGATTTTTTGACGATTTTTTAACTCTAATTTTGAGGCTATGTCATTCATTTTTTCCAATTTCTTCTTACTTGCCAGGATCTTCTTACTTTCATACCAAACTAAAGTTATAGTTGCTGGTAGGATCAGTGTTTTGTTTTCGTTTCTCTTGTCGTAAATTTTATCAATTAAGATCATTTTTTTAATCTGTACATTTTTATCAATGTTGGTTGCATACGTTTGCAAACGTTCTTTACCTTTGTGGGTATATTGGTGACACTTTCTGTTGAATGATATCCATAGAAAATATAACGATTTTGATGAATATGTTTATTTAAAATATTGGTAGGCTAGATCGGCCTGTGATAAAGAATGTTTTTTCTTCAGGTAAAAAACGAGAGAGATGATAAGACAGTTGAGATCAGAGACTTGATAAATGAATATGAAGAGGAATTAAAAATACGAGAAACAGATTACGACCGTTTAGAATCTGACTACATCGAATTGGAAGACCAGATGAAGGTCGCGAAAAAAGAACGCCTTCATGCGCTTTCTGAATTCGATGAACTTTTGAAAAAAAATTACGACTTAAGCAAAGAGCTGGAGGAGAGTGACCAAGAAAATATGGAGTTGCGACAGAGATTGTTGGAGACTCATCAGAACACAGCTTCGTTGAAACAGCAGCTTGAGAATTTGCAGCAAGAGAGAGATCAAGCTCTTGATTTGTGGAATTCGTCTGTGGAGGAGCGCAAAAAGTTGCACCAGGAAATGGCGTTATTGATTCAGTCACGTGACGCATCATTACGTAAGACTTTTCAGCAGGCTGAAGAGTTGAACAAGGTCAGAGAAGACCGAGATGCTTTGCGAAGAGCAGTCAATTGTAAACGAATGAATAGATCTCTGGAGTCTGGATTGAGGAATGGGCAAATGCATCAAGGTAGTGAGGACGATTCTAGTTGCAGTGCAGAACGAGTTGAGGATAATTTGGTAAATTTATTAGACTTTTTACTTTATTTTTGGTTTTTTATTTTAATTTATTTTGGTGCAGTCAGATTTTTGTGCACGTTGACGGGTAATACCTAAATGCATTTTACTTTCATTAGTTTGTTGTTTTTGTCAATTTTATATTCTTCTCCCCTGTAAAATTTTTATTATTATAATTTTTTATGACAATTATTTAACTCCTCCTTAACTTTTCTCAGACTACGACTTTTAAGATCGTAGATAAAAAAAACTTAGTGGGATGGAATTTTGCTTTCAGACAGTAACATATCCTGGATCAGAGGTTAGTGCACAAAAATAGAGAGATAAAAGAAAAAGAAAAAGAGAAGGAGGTTTTCCTTGGTTTCTTTTCCTTTTCCCTCCTATTTTTTGCTTTTCTTAATTTTGTTTGTGATTTGTGAACGAACCTCTGCTCCAGGGTAACAGTGACAGGGCAGGGTTTCTAGTTTTTCAAACTGCTTTTTACAATTTTGCTTGGAGCCATAGATTGAACCAGTAGAAGCTTTGCTCGTAATGGAAACGATGTAGACAAGTTTCATCCTTATTTTTTTGAATACCTTCCAACTTAAGCGAATATTAATTTTTCTTAAATTGGGTTTTAGATAGCAAGCATAGTCGATTATTGTTCTCTTGTTCTGATTTCTGAATTTGAAAATCTATCATATATGTATATCAAATCTGCTTAATTTTTTTTGGGGTATCGGCCTAAGAGTTCTGCAGGTTTCTTTTCTTTGGTCTGTTGATCGCTCTTCGAGTTATTTATTTATTTTATTTTATCTACAGTTAAATTATGAAGCTGAACATTTGACCAATGGAGAATGCAATGATGATTTTGTTGAATTTGTAGAATTCGCGGTTTCGCTTGAGAGAGTAAGTCAAATTTACTACATTCTAAAGTTTTAGATTTACATAATTTTCACAAGGATCTTCTTGGTATAGCTTTATTGCAAATTATAACAAATTAAGTTTATTGCTAAATGAAAAACAAGTTGTTTATCTTTTTTGTTGTGAAAACATGATTTTATTGATTTTAACTTTTAGCTTGACACGAAGTATGGTATTAGGATAGACACTGCTTTGGATGAGCCAAAAATAATGATAGTTTACGTCGGTGCGCATGCAGCATCGAAAAGCAACATTAGGTATGAGTTTTTGTGTTTACGAGGGTATTTACTTTCTTAGAAATTTCATGTTAACCACATGAAGGACCATAATAACATCATTATCCATTGCTAAGCAACGCCAAACGCCATATTTTGGGAGGCAGTCGTGAAGCCAGCCCGAGAAAAATGTAATGGACTAAGCAGGCTCCTTCGTGTAATGGACTAAGCAAGCATGGCCTAGTAGTCAAGGCGCTGGACTCATAACCGCAAGGTCGTGGGTTTGAATCCCACCAAGGTCATACTTGCTGCGAAAGTATGAGGAGAGCTGCTTACTCTCTGTAATTCCAGGCAAAGGCAAAAGGAATCACGAGGTGTGGTCACATCGTGAGGAAGGACCGGGGTCGCCCTGATGGGTCCCCCTGCGCCAAGCGCTGAAACCCATACCTTGCGAGAATAGCAAGTGTATGTGCCTGAAACTAAAAGGTTATGTATAACCCGTGTCCCCTGCTGGAAACAAGTCATCTGGAGACTTTCGCGGGCTAGGCACGTTAAATATGATAACTCACTCACTCACTCACTCATTCGCAGCGTCTTTAGAGTTTATCATTTTATAAGAGTTCGTAAGTTACAAAATTGCTTACGCCCCCTGCAAAATTTAGAAATTTTGTAAACCTTGAAAATTCAATCGTTTTTGCGATGCATTTTGTGAATCAACCAAATTATCTTTTTGCGAATCTCACCGTGAATAAGACGCTGTGAAGGAGCGTGGTGAAGCAAGTAAAGAATTTATCGCCGAGAGGTACAGCATTTTTATATCGTCTTTGGCTTACACGAAATACCGACATGAAAAAATTGTCCACCCGCCAGTCCACTGGTGGCGGGGTCGAAAATGTATTTGAGGCAGGCACGATAAATAAATTAAAATATATAATACACATTCGCAGATATCCCACAAGTGTGTAACGATTTGAGCTAGAACCTCCCCAACTATAACGGTCGTAGGCACAAATGAAACTTTTCAACCGCTTGATTTGTTAGGAGGTAATTGCGGACAGAACTTTACCATATTAAGATATTTCAACGTTTATCTTTCGAAAAATGTTGATTTGTAAATGCTACTCCTTGCAAGATACAACTTTAATTGGATTTGCTGTTTTAGTTTATATTTTGTATTTTTTTTTTAAATTCCTAATTTAATCCGAATTTATAATAATATCAAGTGTTTTTTATTCAGAAAGTATGATCGATTGATTTCAGTCAACGGGACATCAGTTGTCAGATCTGACAAAAAAACGGTGGATAAATTAATTAGAGATAGTCCTGGCAGACTCACTATGGTAAGTACGTTATAAATGTTCGATTATTTATGCAACATTTTAGGCCTTTATTTCAAGAAAGGGTAAGCTTGCCAAAACAAATTATCTATGGTGTATTTTATTGGTACCAATTCCGTTTTCGGTAGACTTGGTATGTGTATGTGTAATTTCACCATTAAACATTTACAATATAGTTAAAATCTAAGTTAAAGGTATAAAATATTTACAAAGTTTTAAAATATCAAAAGCATTAATGAATAAATTAATAAATTAATAAATACAATTTTTAAAATATCACAAACCCCGAACTAGAGTGGCAGGGATAACATCAGAAAGCTCGAGGTAACCTTAATTCCGTGATGGTCCCTTTTAGAGGTGTGTAAAAATAAATAGAAAGTAAATTTTTATCCTGATAAAAGTTTTAAGAAAGTATAGAGATAGATTTCATTTTCATTTTTCAGTAAGTTTTACATGAAACAGTTTTGATAGAGTTGGGATTTGTATTTCTTTGTTACTGCGATTTCTGTCAAGTCTGTTGTCTTCAGAATCTGGTAGGTTTGGAAGGATGACTAAAATACACCCTTTGTTTTCACATTTAACCATGCGATGTGCGAT
>JAYJMH010030656.1:0-17122 GCA_036873815.1 Phacellophora camtschatica
CTGCGGCCAAAAAGTAGGAATCTGCGGCTAAAAAGTAGAAATCTGCGGCCAGATCACCGGGCTAAAAAGCAGTTCATGATGGAGCCAGAAGCAATCTTCACACTCGTCTACATTGTTATTTCAGTGTGCTTTATCCTGGCTCCAAAAGAATTTGAGACAGCAGGCTTGACGATTCAGAAACTATTTTCATCTTATCTTGGCAGTGAAGACCTCGACTTTGTACGATATCACATAAAACGAACAACTTTGACTGTTTTAGTTCACTCATTTTTGCCTTTTGGTCAGTTGAGTTGATCAAATTTCGTGTTTTTAATGTTATTTGCTTTGCCTTGATATAAAAATGCTTTTCGTGGCGGCACGTATGTTGGCCTTTTATAGAGTAGAGGTATTTAATGCACAGATTTTGGCAAAAATTCTAATGTATAGATGGGGTTTCCCATGCAGGTGTGCACTTCAGTTAACTTACTGTTAGAGATGGAGTCTTCATTTTTTTTTGTGTAAAAGAAAACAAACGAAAGTATAAGGTTTTGAAAGAAAAGGGGTCAATCAAATTTTATTTAAATGTGCAAAATATCTGGCTGTTTTTCATAGTTTTAACATTCTCTATGCAAAATAAACATTTTACAGTCTGATGCTGGATGAAAGGTGATAATAAGGAGGTCACTTTCTCTGTTGAATTGTTGATAAAATGTTGGAAGTTGTAATGTCTTATTTATTTTTGAAAAAAATAGATTAAATAGACCATTTCAAATTGTTTTCACCCACTGATGAATCTTTTGAAAAATCTTTTTTTGCCATAAAAAATGATGTGCATGTTTTCTGTTCAAAGAAAATTTTTAAATTATTATTCCACTATTTTCTTTCACTAGCAAATTTTATTTTTATTCCAGGTTATTATATTGGTCTTGGATTTGCATCAGATAAACTCGATTTATTTAATTTGTCAAATGGAGGACAGTTTTCTTCAATTTTATTACTAATCAGTGTTTCATTTTCTTTTTGTGGAATCTTGATTGCAAGGTTCTGGTCATGGAACCATTGGAAGTACCACCCTCTGTGCAAGGTATTTATAGATTTTACAATAGCTACATACCATAAAGAACTGTTCATAAGCTGCACCATACACTAGTAGGTCACACTTTCTAACTTTCATCCAAATATTTTCATTTAAAGATCTATCTAAATTTCCATTTAATATTTTGATTTGATTCATCACATAGTTTGGCAGAACATCTATGTCATATGGCTCTGTATAATAGAAGTTGCTGAAAAACCTAATTTTGAATTTATTTAAAAGGTTTTAGCAAGTCATGGAGGTACATGGATGTCTGTTGCTGCACAAATTAATATTGAATTTAGAAGAGTGGATAAGTTTATGGCTGTGTCAGGTGGTTCTGGTCTCTATGTTACAGATTCTTGGATAATCAAATCAACAACATATCGAGTTTATGTTTCCCAACAAACTGATTCACATTTGACAATTTCAGGTAAGAAATCTTCTTGTTGACCTTTTCACCTCTTTTATAATGGCATATGCCAGGTTGGAAACTTTTTATTGCAAGCCATATTCAATACATACATGCACAAAATGTTTGGCACAAAAATTAAAAAAAATATAGTGTGTGGAGCATTTTTACATGTTTTACTAATACTATTTAATTTTATAAAATGCTTATCTATGGAAATTGAAAAACGTTTTGAGAAATTAAGCAAGTTGTAGTCATAAATTTTTATTTTGGTGTACAACAGTGACCTTTCTTCTTGCATTTTGTGTGCTGTAACATTGTTTCCAACCTAGGCCTTATGGCTGATTTCTAAATAGTGTAAAAGGTTATATCTTCAAGAGGTAAACAAAGAAATTAATTTTGTATCTTTCGATCTAAATTTATTTCTCCAATCAATATTAAGTGCATTTTTGTGCTTTCCCTTGCAAAATAAAATATGTAAATGATTTTCAAATTTATTGCAAAGAAATCTAGATTTTCAAGGCTTCTTCTTCTTGATGCTTACCAGTCGTGTTTTTACATACTTCTCAATCTTGACATGTATGAATCAGGTCATTTCCATTTTATGTATCAGTCCATTCTTTGATATTGTTCAAGTATGTCACTCTCTGTCTTCCTCTTGCTCCTTTACCTTTGATAGATTCTCTATTCCATTTCCCCGCATGCCCTATTTTCTGCTTTTTCATAGTTTGTAACACTCTGCATTTAACATTAATAACAATTGTTAGCACATGCTTGTTTGTCACTCTGTCTATTCAGGAGATCTTCAACATTCTTCTCTAAAACCATTTCCTCCAAGCGTTTTTGCATAGTTGACGAGATGCCCCATGCCTCACATTTGTATAGAAGGAGAGAACAAATGTAACAGCTCTAGATTCTCTGTCTCACTTTGAACTTGTTAAAACAGATCTCATTCTGTTGAATTCCTCTCCGTCTGATGTTATAAAGCTTCTAAGATAGTTGAATTTGTCAACTTGTTTTATCTTCACTCCATTCACTTGTGTACCCACAGTGGTGAAATCAGCTTCTTTGATACAGTTATTAAGTGCGCTTTTTTATGTTCAGTGACAATCCCATATGCTCATTCTCTTCTATAACTTTATCCAGAATATGTTGGAGATCTTCTTCCATTTCACCAATTAAGACTATAGCATCTGCAAATCTGATTTTGTCTATTTATCTACATTTTGTCTATTTATAATCATTCCATGTAGCTCTTCAATTTCTCCCAAATACTATTTCACTTTACAACGAAAACAAGTCCAATGATGAAACACACACTTGGCAAAAACCTCTCTCAATCTTAATCCAATCACTCAGTTCATTTTCCACTCTAACTGCAGCTGTCTGTTCCCAGTATAAATTTATTATCTATCGTAGAGTCTTTCTATCAATTTCAAGTTTATCAAGAATGGCAAACAGCATGACTTAACTTGGTAATTATTCATGATTTAAAAATCAAGCTGAAATTTCTAATTTTTGCAATTTTGTTTAAGATGTGTAATTTTCCTGTTAGCTGCTTTATTTAAAACAAATATTTGGGAATTTAGAAATTTCATCATGCATTTCTTATTTTTTGTGCAAATTGTAGGCAGTGACCATTACGTTGTGTCCCACGAGACAAACCAGCCTATGCAATATTTAAACATTGTGGTGCACAGTATTAACCCTGCAGTACAGTCATTCACACTTCGATTGAATTCATTTGATTATGCAGAAATGAAAGACAGACTTCAAGCTCCAATTCGAAATGCAAGAGATATTGTTATTCATCAATCATTGAGTGATAAATTTCTTGATGCTTTCAAAGAACAAGTGAATTTGAACCCAAGCTATAATTTGCCTGCTGATATTCCAGTGAGTTACATTTTCATTAAATTATCCATTTAATAATGCTGGGTGACTGAAAGAAAACTACCCCCGTTTGCTGGGGTGTAGCTTGAAATCTGTGAAATGACATTTGAAGGGCAAACTTAGAGTTTGGGATATCATCCAATAATCTGCCAGACCACGTTTTCCTGTCCAAAACGTGAAATTATAGTTGCCATAATCCATAAAGCTTTCAATTAATTTGAAGAAAAATTATTTATTTCCAGTCCACACGTTTTGACATCAAAACAACATTCTTACTTTAATGGGACTTAAGAGTTTAAAATTTGAAGAAATTCACTGATCAAGCGCCCAAATCGATATAGGAGCAAGCAGGCTGTTTTAATTTCAAAACATGGACTGAAAATGTTCATTTAAATTGACTTGGAAGCTCACTATTGTTGTTGTTGTTTTTATATTGTTGAGATTTAGATCTATGATTAGTTCAAGCAAAAGTTCCAAGTACAAGCACGATCGGGAAACAAATGAATCTAAGTTTTAAGAATAAACTTGGAGAACGTTTTCTTCTCATGAGGCTTCAGAACATTTTTTTTGCTCAAACCTGTAACATGAAATTGATCATTTTTCGTCGTCTTTGGAAGAACGAGCTCAAGACTCGGAAAATCGAGGAAATTTGCTTTTATAGCAACATCCAGGTCTCATTCATTAAGAGCATTTAACGTAATGAACATAATAGACAGTAAGGTTTGGAAAGAATATTTAATTTGTTAAATGGCCTTTTGGAGTGCATTTTCAGCACAACTGCAAGTTATTATCGTAACCTCACAGCAATAAAGGTTAACCAACTAACAATTTTTTTTTAAAAGAAATATAAATTGTGAATCTGGCCAAAAATCACTTTTTTGTGATGTAACGTGAATTTCCAGAATTGTTATATATAAGCGATGTTTTCTCTCTCCCCAGGAGCCGGAATCGTGTATTGGATGTATGCAGATTCCATCCAATGTCAAGCTACAAAAGAATTGTGACTCTACGGGGGAGCATCTGTGTAGAGAATGTTTCTGTCGTCCGATGTGGTGTATTGACTGCATGGGCAAATGGTTTGCTAGTCGACAAGATCAAAGTGACCCTTCGTCTTGGATGTCAAGTTTATCTCCTTGTCCAACCTGCAGGTCAAAATTTTGCATGCTGGATGTTTGTTTATTGCAAAGGTAACGATTTATAAATTAATGGAACATATTATTAACATAGGAATGTCTTGTAGTTTATGATGTTCACTCGCATTGAAAACATTTACTACAGATTTTAGACAAAAATTTTGTATCATATATTTTCAATTGATTAACAAGGTTTGATTTCAATGTGAATGAAACTTTGATTTATCTGGGTCAGTTTGTCTTATATTTTAAATGATTTGTTTTTCTGTCAGCCTGCTGTAGACCTAACTGTTTCACTTCAAATAGTTAAATTAACATTTCCAATAAACTTGAATGGTCCATGTCTCAGTTCCTATCAGTCCATTTGAATATACCGAGAATTGAACGGTTCATTTTCGTCGCTCCTCCTACTCTTTAATTCTTCGTTCAACGGGCCTATTTAATCATTTATTCGGTCGACTGATAAATAAACTAGACACGTCAAGAATAAACCAGCAAGAATAAAACAGCAAGAATAAAACAGCAGAATATGCAAGCAATTAGGCCTATAACGAAACATTGAGACTTTAGAAAGAAACAATTTTAAATGTGGCCTAAACTAGTTTTCAAAATGAATCCACACACATAAACCTAACTTTATGATATATAAAATGTGAATAATAACACATAAGTCTGGGTTTTTTTTAAATATTTTCAATCATTATTTTTAAACTGTCAGAATACAAAATTTTCATAGAATTTTCACAGATTGAGGGAAATCTCACGTCACGTCAATTTTGTGGAAAAAGCGAGAATTCCGTAGAAAACAAGTATATATAAGTTAAACAGCAAAAAAGAATTATTTCTAAAATGTCATCCATACATGGCCTTAAAGACGATCAAATTTTGCTCACGAGAAAAAAATTACAAAGATCCTTCGTTATGTACAAACAAAATAATTATATACAAACAATAAATTCCACAATGAAATATGAAACAGTAAGCCATGACATACAAGTTACGTTTTATATATTATTTAAGATTGATTTTCCAGAAGTTCTTTCATATTGTAACTGTGCTGCTCTTTCCCGAGTTCTTTCAAGCTCTGTCCATCGCATTTCTTCAAGACTTTTCTGAAGAAAAAAAACAAAACGAAAACTAACAAATTGTTTTGGTAAGCAAAAGTAATGATATTATTTTATGAGCCATGACAATAAATTTGTTATAGCCTAGTTTTCACTTTGTGGTTCGGGTCATTTAAAAAATATATAACGCTAACGAATCTAAAAACTGTTTTGTTTCCACTGAGTCGTTTGGGTCGCTTGAGAGTAGTTGTCAGTCATTTGAGTTGTTACCATAAAAACAGGATCACGTGCCACAATATTTTGCTTTCGCGCCAAAGTTTATTTGATCAATAATGTCAGGTTTCCACTCGATAGGGTCGTTAGGATCGTTGGCTGGTTTCTACTTGCGAAAATCACTGAGGCGTGGATCTTTGGGGTCACTGAGATAGGAATTTCAGCGACCCAGTCGTTAGGGTCGTTAGAAAACGTGTTTCCAGTAAATCTTTTGGGTATTTCTCAACGACCCAAAAGACCAAGTGGGAACCAGGCTCATATGATGAGAAACATATAAGTTTGTGATTGACATGAAACGAAAAAATGAAAATAATGATAAATTCAAGACAAAATATTTATGATACAGTATTAATCAATCAATCAATAACATAACATGACACTTTCGTCTGTTTAAATACACGAATAAATACCTTTTCTTTCAATAATTCTTTTTGCCGTGCACTCCTTCCAGGCTTTGTTGATTGAGACTGCATTTCTAGCTTTCTTTCTGAAAAATTAAATAAAAGAGAAGTGAAATTTTTTGAAATTATCAGTGGTTAACGATTTAAAAAATATTATTTAAGAATAGAATTGCACATTTTCTTTAAAAGCTAGTACCATATTTAACACGCACACATACAAATTGAGTTTCTGCCACCACTTTCTCCCTTATGTATGACTGAACCACAAGACCTCATTTTTGCCTTTTTGATTTCTACGCATTCACTACCTTTTATCATTTCAGCTAAATTACTAATTTCTCTTTTAACACTGTTATTATGACACATGACATAAATAAAATAAAAACATGGGATGACGTAAGGAAAATTCAAACATAGAAAAGACTTCTAATATTTAAATACAGACAGTTATCTAAAATGCTTGTTTATGAATGAGACACGGTCACGAAAAAAATTACGGTCGCACTGTCATTGACCAGAGAAAGGTGCAATTTTTTGTGCCACACCCAAGACACGCCTATTTTACATTGTTAGTTGAGGAAGCACTGAAGCATGTTTTTGCCTGGAGTAAGGTTGAGAATGTTTCTGGACTCTGGAATAAGAAAAAAATGTCAATAGCTGGAAGGACTAGAAAAAGTTTTAATCATGCAACTACACCCGAATCTCTTATATTGATTTTCGAAAGTATATCGTTATGCAATTTCACCAAGTTTCAATCAGCTATTAAATTCCTCATAGTTAATTTTTCTATTTCCTGTGGTATTTATATCTGACATACCTTTTCGTTTTTCTTCAAGTTTCTGTTTTAGTTCCAATACTCTTTGATCCTTTATTTCCTTTTGTTGTCGTGTTCTCTTCTCCGTAGCTCTATCATAACATTAACGACACAACAAAATTCAAAATTCATGTATCAAACATTTCAGACTTTAATAGATAAATTGAAAGTAGTGTTGATAAAGTTCAAGTATGAAAATTTCAAGGTAAACTTAAATATGAAAACTTTCATATCTCACCAAAGCATAATTCAAATGGCAAATTTTATTCTATTTAAAAAATGTTTTTCAAGGAGTGTCTACGAGATCAAACATCTTCAAAAATCTTCAAAAGACAAACATTTTCTTGTGTGCTGGTCTGAATCCTTTCACCCCGGGAAGGGCCATATGTCCCATTGATAAACAATATAAAACGTTATATTTTCAGAAGGTAAAACGTCATTTTAATTTAAGAAAATTAAACGTAAATTTATTGTTTGAATCAAGTTGGTTTACCCCCTGCAAAATGAAACTTAGATATGGTTTCTCTGTTATTTGGAAATAAATCCGAGCGTTGATATCTGTCTGAAGCCAAATTAATGACTATTTCATGCTCACTTTTTAGCAGATTCTCTCTCTTTTTCTGTTCTCCGTTTTGCAATATTCTCAAGAGTATTCATAAGATACTGATCTTTTTCCTGTTGAACAAATAGAAGACATACATTAATTTTGATATTGAATTAGCATATTAAAAGATATATATCAACAAATTATAAAATTATCATGGGAAATCTTTAAAGTCTTTTATAAGATAAAACACATTTTATTCATGATACCACGAGCAATAGGATTCCGATGATTTGTTTCCTAGCGCCCATGCAATGCAGTATGCAATATTTTATTACTCGCACTACTTCGAATTATCTGATAAGGGTAATAGGATACTACATTGCATGGGAGCTAGGAAATGCATGGGAGCAAGGAAACAAACCATTCGAATCCTACTGCTAATACTGATACTACATTTAAATGATGTACAAATAACTCACAACTTTTGCCTGAATGATTTCGTTTCTTTTTCTGTCTTCTTCCTCTCTTTCTGCAACTTTTAGCAGCGACAGTCTTTCTTTTAACTTTGAAAAAAAAATGGAGCATTAGTCTAACATTTTCAATCTCACATTAACTTATCATTGTTGAATTTGCGTTCCCAGGAAAAACACGATTTGTCTTCGTTATCTTCAGTGGCGAGAAAACTGTTTAAAAGTAAAGGAATACAAAAAATACTGTATTTTATCAAATACATAATAAAATTTGATAATAATGTATAGCAATGGTCTGATAGCAATAAAATCAAACCTGTTAGCATTATATTTTTTCACAACATCCCTTCTTGTAGAAATTATCAAAATTAAGGTTACTGGAATAATTTAATAAAATTAATTTGATCAAAAATCACAAAACATAATTGCCAAATACCTCGACAACGGACATTTCACCAAGAAGACCGGCTCCGGACGTTTCTGTTAAATCCACATACTGAAAAATAAGAAAATGAAGTTTATGATATAATTTCTATCACCCGTGTTATAATAATATATAATTTCTATCACCCGTGTTATGATAACATATTGCGTTAGTCGCGTTGTTTTATCTGGTTGGACAGTTTTCAAATCTTTCTAGAACTTTCAACCGTGTGGAAAATAGGCCTACTCAAAGCAAGACAATTTTAAGATAAATACAGGAATAAAAACAAACTAGATAACATTGGATAATTTTCTTGTAATTTAACAATGTTTCGGGTTTAAATTTTACTTTGAATTTGAATAAGCAATTTTACTTTGAACAATGGTATATACAAACCTTAAATCGGATGACAGGAACGCTTTCTATCGCTCGAATCTTTGCAATCAGTGCAACCTTTTGTCTCATTTCTTCTTCGGCCTAAAATGAGAAAAATATCAGCGGTGATTGACTATTTTGTAAACAAAAAATTTTTTATATGGTTATATAAAATCCTTCAATCCTGTGAAAATGTTTACCAGCCTATAGCACAAGAGTCCAGAAAAATGATCAACCTTCCTTCCAGCGTAAAGTTTGATCTTCAGTAACTTTCCTTATTAAACAATGGAAAGAGGCGTACTTTGGGTGTGGCATATAATTTCCCTTTGTTTTCTTCAACCTTTTTCTGGTCAGTAACCGTGCGACCGTAATGTTTTCTGCTACAACACTTGGTCTGTTATTATCATTATTATTATTCACCCACTAATACCCTCTCAACAACATATATAATTGCAAAGTATAGTATTCAGAAACGCTTCTTCCGCTACGTTGCGGAATGTGTAACGTGTAACCCTATAACAGATATCCCTCCTCCACATAATACGATCTTTTGCGATGTTGTTGAGCTCGTAAATGCAGATCTTGGTCCGTGACTTCATGTCGTCTGATCAACGCCGCTTGGGCCTCCCAATAATATAGTCCTATACAAACGGGCAAAGCAGAGTACAAATGAACAAAGTATACAAATAATGGTATGCAAATCAAGACATGATTTTTCAAGACAAAAGTGTAGATCCTTTACAGTACAGTAAAGATCCACCAGTAAGAAACTGGCATATAAAAAAACCACAGGCTGATTTTTTGCAAAAATTTATAAATTATTTTTGAAAATTGGTTAAGAGTTAATTTCAATGATGGAAATTATTTCAGATAATAGAGGAGCATAAATATGACTTTTCTGTCACATGGGCAGCATGCATCGGCAAAACGCTATCTAACTTGACGAAATTCAAAAACCAGTTTCTTATTGGCTTGTTTTTACTGTATATTTTCTTTTACCACATGTACATGTACTATTTTGCCTAGCAGAATATGCATGTAGGCTGAAATGTTTCTTTTTGAAACATTGTTCAATTTAAACTTAAAAAAAAAACCAGAAATGAAAAGTAAATAAAAATAAAATGAAGATAATAAAAATGAAAAGTACCTCTTCTAAAGCAGCTCTCATTAGACTCTGACTTTCCTTGTTGACTTCTTCAACTAAGATATGCAAGAAATTATGAAATTTCATTAAAATTGTTGCTTATAAACAGGCACATATTTAAAATTCATGCAAATAAATATCAACAATCAACCACACAGATAGAGTGAATTTGACACCCGCGAGACTTACAGTGAGACCTCCATTAACGGACACTTTCCAACAACGGACAATTAACGACAATCACACAGAAACAAAGGTGAGTTTTGTAACAATAGTGAAATTGACACATTTGTTTCAAAGCGATTATCCCTCGAAAACAAAGCGAAACTCTCTCAACTGGAAAAAAAACATCTCCTTGCTTCGTTTTCTAGTTGAGATAGTTTTGATTTGTTCTCGAAGGATAATCGCTCTGAAACAAGTGTGTCAATTTCATTATTGTTACAAAATTCGACAAAATTCGCCTGTTTCATACAGATAGTAGAATAAATTTGACACCCGAGATACAGTTACCTCCATTAACGGACACAACAACAGACACCTTCCAACAATCGACACTTCCAAACAACGGACATATAATTTTGTCCCAAATTTTACTTGGTCATTTTACATTTTTTAACGTGTGCACGAATAAAAATTAATAAAACTTACCAACTTTCTTTTTGTATTCTTTCAGCTTAATTTTTGCATCTTTTACATTTTTATGGTCGGACAGTATTTGTTGCACTAAATTTCTACAAATTAAAATAGTGACTATTTTGGTACAGAATAAAACAACAGGCAACATTTTCAGAGAAAGAGGACAAAATTTTCAGAGCAACGATTTATTGAAAATGCTGTGACGCGTGGAAATATTTCAATAATATTGAGTAAGAACTCCGTAAAACAGTGAAAAAAAGACAAATGAATTAATTTATCAACTTATATTTCGCCCCGGCATTCAAGGCTTCTTCAGAATAAATGCCGCCTTTAGAATTTTAATGGACACATTGGATTAATCGTGTCCCTGAAATTATGTCAAACTTTGTGAAAATTTAGCTTGCTAAAATCGACACGTACTTGAGTCTGGGAGAGTATACTCTAACAAACAGCTCCATGCCGAACAATTTCATTTAAAAACAAAAATGAAAAAATAAATTTTATTTCAAGACTAACCTCATTTCATTGTCTTTTTTCAGTTTCTCTTTTAAATAGTCTTCCATTAATTCTTTAGTCTGAAAACATGTAATGACAGATATAAGATTTAAATACAACATTAAGTTCATGTAGAAACAAATGAAATGGTGTAATAATACAACGATAAAAAAATTATTGGAATCATCATGAAATTGTTGTTCAAAATGCCGAACTAGTCTGCAAGAATTACACGAGCCACTTTTTCGAAACTTTCTAATTTTCCTCTTTTAAATTGTTCACTTCATCCTATTTTCAGTCAGATTTCAAAGCAGCATATTCTGAAGTAACAAATACAAATAAATGAAGAATGTTATCAATAATAATTTGAAAGTTCACAGCAAATATTTTGGAAATTATTGAGCAAATTTAAGTAGCTTTTAAAGTAATTTATAAAAGGATAGATGGAATAACTTCCAAAGAAATGTTGTCTACCTCTTTTTTGATTTCTAGAACACGTTGTTTATTTTCTTTGATCAAGTTTTTTCTAGCCAGAATTGCTTCTTCAAAACTAATCTTGCCAGCCTATACGAAAAAATTAGTTTAACATAACAATCAAAAATACATTATTCAAACGAGAATAAACAACAATTATTCTACTTCAACGAAAACAAAGGATAATTTTACACAAAGAATAGATTTCACACCTTTCAATGCAACCAAGGAAAACGCAACGAATAACACCACACAATTTGTTTTCTCTGCGTTTATTTTAATTTTATCCAGTATACGAAAAGGTAATTTTACAAAATACTCCCTCATCATACAAAATATTACCCTGTTCCCTGCTGCCAGCCTGCGCGTAGACTCAAATTCTCCTCCGTTAACGGAATAAAGTTATAATTTAATGAAATAAAAAAAAAAATACCAAACGTCTTCGCTCAATTTCAGCCAACTGTTCATCAAGATCTTTCTGAAAAAAAATTATATATAATTAACATTAGCTTTACAGCGTTATGCAAAAATTTTCTGCATCTATTGGAAAGTACAAAAATTCGTTTATTTGTTTGCACTAAAATAGTTTTCAAATTTCCATAAGTGATTGGTATTTAAATTTAAAGTTACCTAGAATGAATAAACATAACGTTCCCTGATGTAATTGAACATTATGCAATGCAAATTCCATCATACCTGCCTCATATCTTCTTGCCATTTCGTAAAATCAGAGGCATCAAAACCACCCATTGAAAGATTCGTTAATCTGTGAGAAAATACAAAATTATTTCTATGTAATTTGTTATTTATTAATTTAATGAATATAATTATTATTATTATTCATTGGTATTACCAATTATAAACCTCCAGGAAACAGGGAGCTGATCTTATATGATCATTTATTACTTGCTGAATATGATGTTGATATTCATTTATTGAACGAAAATATCGTTCATTATATGTCATCGCTATATGGGTGCTTCGTTCTTGAAATAACTTTTTTGAATAAGATTATGTGAATCGAATTGTTCTTAAGGAGTATGACATATATTCTTCATTGGTCGCCATACTTTGAGTGATACTCTCGTTCGTCAAGCGTTTATGAATTTGTTTACTAGCTCAAAATGAGGCCAAATGATGGTTATTTGATGTTATGATGTTGATTTTTACGGTTCTTTAAATCTAAATAATTTCAAATTTTTAAATCACTATAATTTTGACAATACTGCACGAGAAAATTAGTTTCAAAGTAAAATTTGTTTGCAAAATCCAACTCAAGAATCAAAAATTCAACATCTCCAAAGTTTGATAAATTTCAACATGGTGGCCTTATCATGACAGGGTGGATCAAAATCGTGTTTTGGTTAAAAACGACGAGGGCCTAAGCTACATTATGCCAAACTATATTATGCCAAACAAACCTCGTATCAATTTCTTCTTCTTTTTGATTAATAAGAGCTCCTTCTCTCATAATCGCTGCTGCATTCAATCGTATTGGAATATTTTCTGTCTGAATATGAACCAAATTAAGAAAATAATTAAATGTGAAGATTTAATAATGAAATATTATTCAGTTAAACAAAATATCAAAAGAATATTATGTGGCTTACGCTGCACTTGTGTCGAGTAAAATGCAATTGGTATCCATGATAAATCCATTATAAATCTATTGTTTGAAGCCACGGGTCAAGTTAAAGTCAGACTCGACTCAAGTTTATGATGCTTTGTAAGATGACTTCACAATTTACAAGGTGGCAAAATTAATTAAATTTGAGTTCAGTTTAACGTTTGAATCAAAACAAATTTTGGTCGTGTTTGTGATGGACTTAATATAAATTGGATTTGGCTTGACAGAAGTTAAAGGTTTGAAGTGAGTCCAGGATGAAATCTTGGTCGCTTTTATATTGACTCAATATCAATTGGCTTTGGCTAAATGAGTGTGACACGTTTAAAGTAAGCCTAACCCTGGAAGAGGTGTAAGGGTTGAAATAACTGGTGCTGCAAAAAAAAAACAAACATTGACATACCCTTGATGGAGCAGATTTTGCTTTATGCCTTGTGAAATCGAGTCTAAGAAAAACAACGAATAATGTTACTAAAAAACATATAACATAAAAAATAAAAAAAAGTAAAATAAAATAATGTTAACATTGTAGAAAACCACCGTAACGAAAAATTACTGATTTAAAATCAATGAAACCAAAAATAAAAAAATTTCTGCTGCTGCAATTGGCTAAAAATAGTACATTATGGCTTTAAAAAGGCATTAACGTTGATTTTCCTATCCAATACCTTGGATTACTTGGATTGGATGAAGGTCAAGCAAAAACATAATTTTAAAAAACTGAATCTCCTCCGCAGCCGTTTTGCAAACGTAGGGAGATATTTTAGGCAGCTGGGGGGTATTTTATCACATTTTATAACTGTTCAAACGACAGCTTCAGAAAATGAGAATATGATGATTCCTACTTTGCATTTTCCTCTTCGACGTGTCGTCTTAATTTTTCTTTCGTTTTCTCAGATTTTTCTGCCGTGGCGCAAAAAAATTGATTCATTGAAGCTTCCATTAATTGTTTCTGAAAAAATAATTACAAGTTTATTATGAAAAAATAATAAATAAATGAATAACCAAATAATATTCTTAAGAAATGTAATTAAAAATATGAAAAAAAAAATATGAACAGATTTGATGAACCAAATTGTTGATAAAAACTAATATTTCTATTTGGTGTTTTAATGGGTAGCAATTTTGATGCCCCAGCCAGAAACCTCTGCCAGCCAGAAACAGCGAAAAACAGTGGTCTATAAGTCTCTGAATGGCCTTACTCCAGCCCACTTGTGTGACCTGTTTAGGAGAAATTCAGATTGCAATAACATGAAATTTGTACCTCTGCGCGTTTTTTGTTATCTTCCCGTTTCTTTGATATCTGCAAGTTCTCTTTTGGAATTCGGTACGTTGAAGCTGGAACCTAAAATACAAAAGATGTCAAAATTAAATCGTAAACTAATATGTTTATATTGATTGATTGATTTTGCAAATGGTAAATATGGTCTACAAAAAAAAATACGACTTGGGCTACTGCCTTTCTCGGTATTAGATCATAGTGCAGATAAGGACACCTCTAGATGTATGAAAAACAACAGTTCGTTCATAAAAAGTTATTTTGAAATATGTACTTTAAGAACGAATAATTATTGTCATACATCTAGAGATGATCATCTCCACTGATGTCTAGTACCGATCCCCTTTTCGAAATTCCCAATCACATAAAGAAAGCGCAAACCAGTCTTGCACCAACTGCTCCAACACTATTTCTGTAAAATTATCATTTTTAATGACGCTGCGGGGAGGAAGGTACATTGCGAAGGATGAAAGGAGAAAAGTGTGACGGTATTCCTCCTCCGCAGTTTTCTTTCCTCCCCCGTAGTATCAGTAAGGAAATAAATTTACAGAAATAGTCTTAAAGCAAGACTATTCACAAACAGAATAGAGCTTTAAAAACAAAATAGAGATTTTTCAGTCCTTTAACTATACGTGTGACTTGTGCAAATATTACTCCAAAATAGAAAACTCGTATTCAATAAACAAAAAACTAACGAAAAATAAAAAAGTGACATTACCGGTTTATGTTTCTCAAGCTTTGGAATCTAAAAAAAAATTAATGGATACCATAAATAAAATATAGAAACTTTTAAAATTTGCCTGGTGACCCCAAAACAACTAAAAGCATCAAAATTTTCACCTTGGACTGTTTCAATATTCCCCCGGCAAAAACTGACTGCGTTCCCCGCCAGGAATCTAGAGAAAGATGGCATTTCCGGCCCAGAAAAGCATACCACAATGAATAGAAAAGAAGGAAAATATTCTTTCTTTCTTTCCCACATGGTCACTTTGACGACCATCCCACAGGTGTATTATAAAACCGTTAGATTTTTCATTTCATTATAAGATGGAGTGCGACAAATTAAATACAAACAAATCAAAAGTATGAAAAATGAATGACAAAATTCGACAAAACCTTTTCTGGAATTGGAACACTTCTTGGTCTTGGTTTTGTCAATGCAAATTGTCGAAATGCTAAAAAATAAGGAAACAATACTTTTTAAATAAAATTCCCTTCTTTTTATTTCTCCCAATTTCCCTCTTGGATTGAAAGTCTTGCGATGCAGTGGTGTAATTTTAAAAAGTGATGTGGTCCAAAAGCCAAGGTTTGACCACAACGACGTCGTGACAAGTGGTCACAGACTTAATTAATGACATACCGGGTGAGCCAAAAAAAAAAACATGGGATATTTGTTGTATCGTGGGATACTTATATCTTGGTTAAAGAGTGAGCAATTTGACTATTTTAAGATAGTATGGGTAGATATAAGGTCAACTTAGATAAGAAAATTTATTTGACTAAAATCGGTCATGCCATTTTCAAATCAGAAGTGATTTTGTTGGAAAGGAAGAGCAAAGAACTTTGGAGAAACTGGTCCGCTTTATGAAGCTTACTTTTTAAATGATCACTCATAACAAAGGGACAGAACCTCTGAATTAAAAACATTTTTTACAAACTGATTTGATCTTTGATCTAAAATATAAATGTAGCATTGCAAAAAGCGGATGATTCTTCTTAGACTTGTAAACCGGCAAACTTACCACGTTTTTTAAAGGTCACCCGGTATACTTCTGGGGTCTTAACTCAGTGACGTCTAATCCTCTGACTTTGGATCCAAGAATAGTCAGAAAGCTCAGGTTCAAACCTTAACACACACAACAATAGGTCACAGACTCGATTATAACCATAGAGATACTTCTAAAATCCCAGCGCTTTTGCGCAAACAACAACTTCACTGCATTTCTGCAGTTTCGAGAACTTTCATCAAGTTAACTTTGGGTTGCAGAGCCTATAATTTAAAAGCCTTCCAGAGTCTAACCTGTAGGTTGCTTGACTTCATTAATTTTTCCTTCTCCGGTTACACGAGTTGTGATGTTATCCAACATTTCAGTTAGTTCTGGCAGCCATCTTAAACAAGATAATGAAAATTCTTGACAAAAAAAATAAAAACACGATTTCTTGATTTAAATTAGCTTTTATGAATAAAAAATTATGAAAAATCCAAGCAGCCCAAATTTCCATTCTCGACTGTAGCTTTTCAATGCGAATTTCATCGCTCCTGAACAGAGACGTAGGAAGCATTTGAAAAGTGGAGGGACACGAAATTTTAAGGGCACTTTGACCACACCCATTTTTATTAGAACCAAGCCCAAAGTGCTACTATTTCATTTCTGTTTATAGCAATGATCTTTATATAATATTATAACTTCGTATAATAACGTATTTGATATCATTTGCAATGCTAACAAATGCATATTCAAATCCAAATGAAATTCGCGATGTTTAATACATAGATTCTACAATATATATTACTTAGAACATAACGACATTAATAAACTGCTTAAAAGGTCATCAAATAATTAACTGAAGCTAGCTAATTTAATCTAATCTAATTAATAAACTGTTGCT
>JAYJMH010030667.1:0-17120 GCA_036873815.1 Phacellophora camtschatica
CTTGTTAGTTTATTTTCTTGTATTTAAATTAGTATCCATAGTATTAGTCCCGTATTAGTGTTAGTATTAGTATTTATGTTAAGTGTAATAGCTGCAGGGTTGCAATGTATCTTCATGCTCCTTGCGCTATTGTCTCGTAATGTTAATGTTTGTTAGTAGATTGTAAATTTTAGGAGAATTCATATAAAAGAAATAAAAATAAAAAAATTGTAAATCTACTTTCATGAAAATTTTTGCCTTTGCAGTTTACTTTATCGATGAATCAGTTTTTTTGTAGATAATTTTTATGAATTTGCTTTTAGGCCAATCTGGAGCAATTCGCTATGGAATTAGTCGCGCTCTTCTCAGTTTTTCAGAAAGTTTTTATCAACCGTTGGAAGAAGGTATTGAGTATCTTTTTAAGCACCCTGGTTATTTATTTATTAATTTGTTTGCAGTGCAATAAAACAAAAAGATACGTATCGTGAAGGGGGTAACTGCATTATTAGACAAACCAAACTCCGTGAAATATTTATTACCAAATCTTTATTATTTATATCTTGAACTCTACTCAATATTTTAAAGTATAATGTAGCAGGCAACCCCCTTGGTCATGATCATATAGCTAAACAACGTAAAACGTCATAATTTCAGGAGGTAAACTTTAGATATTTCAACGTTAGTTTTATCTTTTGAATCAAATTGATTTGTTTGTCAGGAATTAATGATTGACAGGAAAATGTCACGGTCGCATGGCAACTGGCCAGTTGAAGTCAAGTTGAAGTAAGGTTGAAGAAAACAAAGGAAAATTATGTGCCACACCCAAACCATACATACTTTCTATTTTTTAATGAGGAAGGTTTCTAAAGATCAAAATTTAGGCTCGGAGGAAGGTTGATCATTTTTCTTGACTTGAAAAAGGATTTGCCTGTGAATTAGAAATCAATCCAGGCGCGAAAGAGTTTATGATTTATTTTTGTTTTCCACATCTTTTTTCGGAAGTTTTGAAACAAATTTACTGCTTTAAAAAAATTAGATACATTACTTGACTTTGACATTTGCTTTTAGCTGGTTTGCTTTTGAGAGACAAAAGAAAAAAGGAGAGGAAAAAACCTGGTCAAAAACGAGCACGAAAGAAATTTGCTTGGTGAGTATAAGAAAACAAATATTGATAAAAGTTGTCTCTGTTGACGAGTTTTTTCATTCATTTTAGAGATTTTAACGTATGCTTATGTAGAAAATGTTCTTTGGAAATTTTCTATTAGTTAAACATTTAAAAAAAATATATTTTAAATTTATTGTACATTAAGATTACCTTAATTATTTTTCAGGGTCAAGCGATAGAAAATATTTACTACTGTTTTGATCAAATTTTTGTGAAGTGCGATTGAAATCAAATGGATGCTGTCTGTGAAATGCCAATGGGCCAGAAAAATCTAGAAAACGATGTTGTTCTTTCAAGAAGAAACTCATATTAGACATGCAAATAGACGAAATGTGGATTTGTTGGATGAAAGACACGAGAAGAGATTTGACTGTACGACAGAAGAGGAATGAACAATAATTTGTATTTATGTTATCAAGAGAAATACAGTTGAATCTTTCTAACTTGAACTAGCTTAATTCTCAGCTAATTTAAATATCCCTTGAGAGATCTCGAAAACTCACCCCTTTTGAACAAAATGTTATCACCATTGAGAGTTTGAGATAGTGGGGTTCGGCTGTAGATGTGTGTTGGACCTTCCTGTTACCAACCAAAGTTTGGATGCCAGAATTTATTTTAAGGAATTTTCATCACTGCACAAATGAGGGCTGCATTGCCGTTGTTCAAAACCGAACTTTTAAATCGGGCTCCCAAAGAAATGTTCTAATCGAATCCATCAGGTTTGCTCAAATTGATTCTAAATGTTGTCTACCTTTTGAACATAACTGTTGTATACCTTTACCTGATTTAGTTTTATCACTGCATGATTATGATTTATCACTGCACAAATTGGTTATCGCTGCTACAATTGTTGAATTATTTTGCTCTAATATTTCTTTGGCTGTTTTATATGTTTTAACTTTATTTTAATTTCTTTAGTTATTTTGGTTTCTTTACTGTAGTTAACTTTAGTAAAACTAAAAATGATTCTAAGAGATGTTTCAGAGATCTTTCGAGATCCTTTTACGTGGTTAGAATGCAATGTTTTTTAAAAATACAATTATAAATTTTCAGTCTTAAGCAAATTTAACCTCCCCTACAGATGCATGTTTCATTGCAACTTGAAGTAAGCTGATAAAGTTATGATTTTGCAGGTGTCTTGAAAGTTTGAGTCAGACTCGACTGATGTTTAGAATGCTTTGTTAGATTATTTCGCAACGGGTTTGCAATGTTTGACGAATTTCCGTCGCTTTTGTGGCAGGCTCGATATCAATTGAATTTTACTCGATGGAAACGTTTGAAGCAGGCATATGATTTTTTAGGAAGATGATTTCTATCATGGCTTGTATGATTAGGGGTGATGGTTCACGAGATAAATTCGCAATTGATTTGGCAAATGGCTGAGTTTGTTTTTGTTACCATACCGAACTCGCCATCCATTGATGGCTTGTCTCTTGAAAATTTCAAAGTTTCAATGAAATCAAAACAATATTTTTTTTAAACGCAGTAATCTACTAATCTTCTTTTTGACTCGTTCTAATAACAGTTTTTCTTCAATTTTATTATTTTCAGAAAATGAACAGTAAAACTTTGAATTGAATACATGCGGTGTCATGTTGGAAAATATAATAATTAATTAATTTTCCAAAATAAAACTTTGAGAATTATTTCAATTATTAAACAGGCCCGAATTAGCATACATCATGGGTTTAAACACACTGCTTTTTTTCGTTACTTGCAACTTTATAACTGGACTTTACTCATCTGGGCACGGCAAGCAGTCGCTAAAGTTATGGCGGACTCTAATCAGGAAAGCACCTCTTTGCATCCACAGGAAGGCGAAGGTAACTGAATTTTCATGTTATTATTTGGTTGACAGATGTAGCCTATGTTGAGATGTTGATCTTTGAGTTACTTACTATATTTTTGGCGTTGCTAATGCCGAACACCAACTAGATTTACAGCTTGATTGAAACCGACCGGATTCCATCCTGCATCATCGGATGTTGTTAGTGTTGGTCACCCACCTAATATTAGGCCAATTTTGATGGACGCTGTAATTTGGATCATTGCTTGAAATCAGATATTGTTTCTCAAATAAAACTTGCAGTTGCCACAACTGATATTAACTCAGTTGTTTAATTATTTGGTTTCAAGATTAAACAAGAAGGAAATTGAAAGTTTCTGTTATTATTATGAAGAGTTGAGGCTCTTTTTGACTAACTTTGCGACTTGTTGTAGAAATAGGGTAGGATAAAGAAAGAGATATGCGAACAGATGGTCAATCTTCGTACAAAACATTGCAGTGCCGTGCCATGGGGCATTTGATGCACATTGGTTCTAATTTGATCAACTATAATATATTACTATTGATAGCATACATATCAACAAGTCTAATAAATATATTATATTGCCATGCGCAACTTGATTTTATTAACAGCAAGCAATAGCAAGGTAATAAATAGTATTAAATACATGATACTAAAACTTATTGTTCCACCAACAAACATTTCTGGTCAGGTTGAATTGAACTTGATGTTTTACATTCTTAAAGTTATAAAAATTTATTTTGAGAATTTGGTTGGTTTGAAATTCTTTATTTTATTTGTTTACAAAGCAGCTACAAAAATCTAAACCCCTCCTCCCCAACAAGAACAGATTTTGTAACAATAATGAAATTGATATGCCAATTTCAAAGCAATTAGCCATCAGAGACAAAGCAAATTCTCTCAAGCGGAAGATCAAAACAAGCAAAGCCATGTTTTTATTTTCTGCTTGGGAGAATTTGTTTTGTCTTGAATGGCTCATCATCATGAAAAAATCAGTTGGTCAGTCGGAAATTGTGAAAATGATCATTTAAAGGCTAAGTAAGTAAGTTTTATTTGCCACTGAATTAAAAGTTTACAATTTAAAACTTAAATAAAAGGATAAAATTTTACACAATTCGTAAAGTAAAAAATGAATAAGAAATGAATACATAAAAACAAATTTAAAAACACACACCCCAAAACTAGAATGGCAGGGATAGCACTAAAGATCAAAAAGACCTCGATTCCATAATGGTCTCCTAGATATGATATTATCAAAAACAACAATTTTCCTGTTATTCCAACTGTGACTTTTGCAAATTTTTATGAGTATATATAAGAATGTAGAAGCTAGTTTGCTTTTACCTGGTAGTGATGAATCTCTAGGGAGCTTTTCATTTTGAAATAAAATTTGAATTTTATGATAATATTGCAAACTGAAAACTTTCACCAAAACACATGCTTTTACAATGCATCAATTTTAAATAATATTTTTAAACAGACATGAGTTTGCTGCTCCTTTCCTCTGTTGATCACCTTTTCACAGGTCTTGCAGTGAAGATTTTAGCAGGGAGGTGGTAATTGCTAATTTCAGGAGGGCAGTATTTGATCTGCTTCAAATTGCTTTAAAAGAGTATAATTACACAATAGACTTTGAAAAAATTATTTTTTTGAAAAGAGAAGATCATTGAGGAGATAATTTTCCTATACTATATTGAAAAACGTTTTGCATAATCATAAAAACTCATTCAAAATTAAAACAATAAAACAAAATTATGAATAAAACTGTGTATTGTTTGAACATGATAATGGTATGTTTAATTTAATTTTTATCCAAGTTTATCTTTATTATTTAACAAATCTGATTCTGAATCCCTTGTATCTTCATGGTTCTGAATCACTTGTGTGTTTATGTTTGATCTGCGGCCCATAAATTCTATCTACCGCCCTATAGTGTTGGCTGCTGTAAACCTTCAAATCTCAACTGTAACTCATCACATATATTCTGAGATATGATCAATTGTGAACTTATTTAAGTTTAAAAGAAACTTCATATGCATATTGTGATGGTAGTGGCAGTTTTGTCAAAACTGGTGGCTCCCCAATAATTTCAAAAACAATGACAGTTTGTTATAATTTGTTGTTAATTTTGGGTAAAATGATATTTCATTTTAATTTCATCCCATTGTCTTAATAAACTATATCCAAATAACAATATAAGGCTAAATCACACAATTTTAAAACCTGTGTTCTCTATTGTTTTTAACAATAATTTCCCTATTCTGCAACAGAACTAGGGCCCTTTTATCTGTAGCAACTTTGGACATCATTGTCCAATTTGACATTTGAAGTCATTGCTTGCTAAAATGTACTCTAGTCATATATTGTTAATTGGATGTATTTTGATGACATACCATTTTACCTTACAAGATTTGCAATAAATTCAAACTTGATACTCGAAAATTTGAGTTATCAAGGTGATCTGATCTTCAGCGATGAACGTATGTTATGATTCTTTAATTCTTATGCTTATTTTAAACATTGCAAACATTTTCACCATGTGTTTCAAACAAGCATCAGAGACTTTATAGAAATTGCTAAGTATCATGTGTCACTTTAAATTGGATACAAATTATTTGTTGCAAGAATTCTATGTATATAACTATTAAATTTAACAAAATATAGGTTGATTAAAAAATAGGTCGTAGCAAGTTGCACTAAGTTGCTGAATTGCACCAACTTAGGTTTCACATGATGCGTCTGTGTTCCTTTTTTCGCGAGTTTTAATATTGAGTTTGCTGTTAAAAGTTTTAATATTGAGTTTGCGAGGTTAAAATATTATAACTATGAGAGTGAATCTTTGAAACCTTAATTTAATGACTTGGTGAAATATACTAATTTCAAAACCATGAAAAGGTTTCTTTGGAAATCAGTGAACACAAGATGGAGAGATTTAGAAAGTGCTCACAGAAATGTTAATTGGATTTGTGTTGAATTTTTTGTCCTTAAAAACTTGCATAGAAACTTTAAATGCTGTGTTAGTTATAAGTAGCTTTCAAAAATATTTTTTACCATCTTTAAACAAGATTGCTTGGATCAAAGATTGTCTAATCTGCCTTGAATCTTAATTTGCTGTTTAAGCTTTTAGGCCCTAAGAGCCTTTGTTTTGGGTACTAGTATTTAAAATTTCTAAAAAAAAATATGATGCAGTTAAGTTTCGTTTTTTATATTTGTACACTTGTATTTTATATTATTAACTCCAGTGTTTGATTTTAATTTCTGTTCCAGCTTCCTGCAATCCAATTCAAGATGTGCTCACGGAAGGGCAAGAAGTTAGCCAAAAAACTGTTCAAGATGTTGTTGAAAAGAAGAGCGAAAATTTGCAGGATGAAAGCAAGGCAGAACAGAAAGGAAACGACCTTCCAGCTGCAAGTGAAAATTTGAAGGGGAAGGAAGATCCTCTTCCAGAAGAGGTAAGCATAATCTTCGAGAAAGAAACGAAAGAGACCGAGGCATCTGATAAAGAGGTCAAAACACCTGAGAAGGAGGCAGGAGATTCAAAGGAAGGATCAAAGGAAGGGTCTATGACAGAGGATGAGAAGAAAGCAAAAACTCCACCTTCGGAGAAAAAGGAGAAGAGAAAAGATGAAATCAGCGATCAACAACGAAAAATCAAAATAGAAGAACTTAGAAAAAAGAAAATTACAGATTACAAGAAAAAAGAGGAAGAAAAACGCAAAGGTGTTTTAGAAAGAAAGAGGAAGCTTGAGGAGGCAGAAAAAGCAAAAAAAGAAGCACTGTTTAAAAAAATTGCAGGCCCATCAACGGCGCCAAAACGCCCAGCATCTGCACCAGCAAGACGAGCAGTATCATTTTCGAGTTTACATAATCTTAAAAAGATACATGCTGTTACAAAGGAAATTGACATGGGCGAACAAAAACCATTACGGTCTAAAGAGGCAGAGGATAAAGACACAAGTAAACCTTCTCCAACTGGAGATAGACGAAGGACATTGCCTCCAAGGCCAGTGAGTGCAATGGAAAGGAAAAGGCCTAATTCAATGATATTTGAGAAGGGGAAAGCCATTGGGCCGGTATCAAGTAACGAGGGTGCTTCTAAACCAGGGGCAAGACCAAAGTCTTCGTTTGGAACAAGGCCAGAACCTAAAATGAGGCAGTCAATTTCGAATCTCCCAGCCCGTCCTTCTTCAGCAGCTGCAAACAGACATTCACCAAAGCAAGATGATAAAGCGAAACCACCAGCGACTAAGACTCGGCCTTCTATGCCTCCACTTCCAGGAAAACCTCTTGTGCCTCCTACTAAAGAGAGGGAAATGAGAAAAGCAAAGTCATCAAGCTCTATTTTGCAACAGCGGCCGATTGACAAAAAAGGACCCATGCAGCCAGGAAAGAAGACACAAGAGGCCAATGAAACGTCAAAGCCAAACCCAGTGAGGCATTTATCTGGAAAGCCAAAGGAGGTAGAGAAAAAGGAGTCAGACGCAAAATCAAAAGAAGATGCGACGCAAATTGATGCTGATAAGCCAAAAGAAGCCAGCAAACCAAAGGAAGATAGTAAGCCGAAAGTTCCAAATTTGCAACGGAGAAAAAATTCACATGACCGAAAATCACCAGGCGGAAAAGACAGCCAGAAAAAGACAGCGCCTACAAGTGAGGCAGAAGCAAAGAAGTTATTAGCAGAAAAACGAAGGCAAGTGAAAGAAGAGCAAGAACGCAAAGCATTGATAGCACAAAACAGACTGGAAGAAGAAAGGATTAAGAAGGAAGAAGAGACAAAGAGAAGGGTTGAAGAATTAGCAAGAGAACAAGAGAGACAAAAGGCTCATCTTGAATTGTTGCAAAGAGAAGCAGAAGAAAGAGAGATAAAGGCGCAGGAAGAAAAAGAGAGAAAAGAACAGGAGGAAAGAGAAAGGATGGAAGCTGAGAAGAAGCAAAGGCAAGAAGATATTGACAGAAAAGCACAAGATGAAGTTGATAGAAGAGCAAAAGAAAGGGAACAAAAGAGGCAACAGGAGGAAGCAGACAGATTAGAAAGAAAAAAGGTATCCTTGATTTTATAAAAAAGTTATTTGTATACATTGTAGCTATATATGTATCATTTCAAACATAGTGGAGTAGAATCTTCAAGTTCCGTTTTCATTCTTTGGCACTTTTTGGTTTGAAGTTTATTCTAGTATCTCTGGACATAAAACTACATTTTGGATAGGGGTGTAGCTCTCGAAAATGATGAAGAAATAATAAGCGATAAGTTTCGTTTATTTTCCCCATTTTAACAAGTACTACATCAGAAACAGATCCAAACTTGCTTTAAAATGTGTCCACCAATGAGCAGAGATCCACCAATGAGCAGTCATCATTTATTAAAATTTCTAAAATGATGAGGGTAAAATTCAAAATGGCGGCTAAATCCTTCTTTTCTATGATATCGCAAGAATAAATATTTGAATGATAGAAACAACCATGATTTAGAACTCAGATTTTTATCGTAGAAAATTAATTAGTTGTTACTCATGACCATGTACTATATGCACGTTATATTGGTCTACTCAATGTTTTACAAATACAAATATACAAATCTTTATCTGATACAAATCTTTATCTGATACAAATTTTCAGAGAGTACAAGAAATACTTGGTTCAAGAATACGAAGCTCGCCTGGAACTGGTTCTCCAGTTGCTGATAGGCCAATTTCTCCAATTCCATTTATGGCTGTGAATACAGATGGTGCACCTGGAGAGGTATTATAATTGTTAATTTTTTTCCGCGGGAATCAGGAGGCCAAGGGTCATTATGAACGGAATGGTCATTTGGAGGTGAAAGGTCATTAGGAAGGCAAGTTCCATTATGAATGGAAAGGTCATTAGGAGGTGAAAGGTCATTAGGAAGGGAAAGGTCATAAAAACGTCATATTTTGTGCACAGAATTTCTTGAGAATTTCAGATATTTCCACGTAAGTTAATTTTTTTAATTAAGTTGGTTTGTAATTGCTAGAAACTTGGATTGGATTTGTCTTTCAAATTGGAAAAAAATCCAGAGTGGATGGGTTGAATACTATTTGGGGTTAGATAAAACAATGGTAGGTAACTAATATTGTTTTAAGGGTGAGAATTCTTCATAGTTACCTATTTCATAGTTTCAAGTTTAATCTACAGTTTTGTGTAATGTTCTTGATATGAATAATTCCAAGGATGTACATCGTTACCACAAAGACTAACCTTAATCAAGTTATCAAGTAAGAAAAGATCAACCCCCATGTCCCCCCAATTTTACGGTCGAAACTGCAAAATCTTTCAAGAACAACTTCAGATTCAAGTTAAGCACCCCCTTTGTACCAAATGATTCAATTTTTTGCAAAATAGACTGTTTTTATGCTCACTGAGACCAACTGGGACTCGATCGAGGTCGGAAAAGGATTAAATATCGTTAAATATTGGGAATTTAAAGCGTGAGTTTGTCTTCACCCGTGAACTTCATTTACTACCCATTCACCTGAATTTATCGTTAATTACCCGGTCTTAGCTATGTAAAGTCTTTATTTCGAACTGGGCACCATAATCAAACCACATCAGTTTATTTCAGTACAGTCATCTTGGAGCTTCTGAAATGAAGATCAAATATTTGCCCCTTAACTTATGTTTATGATTTATGAGCTATGTGTTCTTTTCAGGAGACAATTTGGTTTTTAATGACAAAAGGTTAATCATTGAATTGATTGTCGAATTCGAAAATAGATTTTCATTTGTTAACCTATTCTTCATTGTGGCTTTCAGTTCGTTTAATAATATTAAATTATGCTATTAATGACCATCAAATTAGAACACTATGTTGCTGGGTGCAAGTTTGCAAATTAAAATGATCAATTATAAAATCCATGTCAATATTTGTGGTAACCACATTTTATCAAGAAGTCGCATTTTGTTCCTGAGAATTTGTGTGGGTGCCAAGGAATTTCTATATTTGAATTTCTATTATTAACACAATGATTCTGTCTGTAGCGAAAGCTATTTAAGTTAGTGTAATTTAATTTCGAGCCCATTGGAAAGAAAATATTACTTTCTGAATGAAAACTGTTACTTTTTATTGACATTTCTATATCTGGGAGGAAATCATCCTTGTTTCTTTAGTTGCACAGTAAACGGATAAGGCTAAACCATAGAATATAGAAAGAGGAAAACCACAGAAAAAAACAAGATTTTATGAAAGACAGGCCAGTCACGAGGGCAAACACAAAAATGGATGATTCAAAGAGGATACAAGACAAACCCCCTAGTTATGATATCGTATGTCTGTTGGATTCAAACAGAAAATTCCTCGAGTTTAATAGAGTTTTCCCAGGAAAGAAAGTGCTCATTATTCCTTTTGGCAATATTCATCGTGCGGAAGAGATTCTAAGTAACCCGAATTTTGAAACACCAAGGACTCTTATTCTTCATGTTGGTGTGAATGATATCGAAGACAGGAAGCTGCAGCTTGAAGACATAACAACAATAATGAGATTGATATTCTTGCTTTTAATGCCCCCCCCCCTTTCAATGATTTTATATTTCATATGATTTTATACAACAATTTACAGTTTTCCAGGGAGCTATACATGGGTTTTTTTAATCTAATTTTTTTGCAATTTAGGTTGTTTTAGGGATCTATAATTGAATCTAAATTGTTGCAGCTGTACATGTAACAGCTATGCATGGATAATTTAAATCTTAATTTTTCTTCCAGAGTTCACCTCCAGCAATCGATTCTGCAAGTTCTGCAAGGGACCGAGTGAAAAAATTATTAGAGAAAAATCAACGAAAATCGGGGGAATCACCGAATGGTTCAGACGATGGCGAGAAAATCGAGATTTCCCAGCCGGAGCCAATTTCAGCTGGAGACACAATAAGAATTACTATGAACGAAGAAGCGAATGCTGTGTCAAAAGAAAGTTTGCACCAAACAAACACAAATTTGCAGTCAACAAAGAAGGAGGAGATAGTGGTAAATAATAATGGTGAAAATAATTTTGATGATTTATTGTTTGAAACGGAATCGTCGCTTACCGAAGCAGATAAACAAGCTCTTGAAGATATCGAGCACGATCGACGAAATAAAGCAAACGAAGAAGAAGATGAACTCGTCGTTGTTACGAACGGGGTGATTAACGAGAATGGCTCGAAACGAGATTTCGATTTGGTATGATTATTATTGTGTTTGAAGCTATGGGAAAATGTGGGATTTCGGATATTTTTATTTCAGAGCTACGAATATACGGAAAATTGGTTTTTATCAAGGTTTAGGCCAATGCAAAAGGCCACCAAATTCATTTATTTTTACCTAAGACTAACTGTAATATTTGTATGTGACATCAAAGGCTTTCCTTTTCAAGTTGAGCCCAGTGTTGCATGAGATTCAATTGTATTTATGAATCTTATTAATGACTACCTTTGAGTTCTGTCCTCGAAAGCTGTGAGAGCGAACCGTCACCATTGCGGAAAAAAGTTAAGCAAGCACAAATTGAAAATATTGCCACGTGTTGTTGCCGTTGCGACCAACAACGATTCAACGGAGAACAAAGCGATCAGCGTTTGAGCAATTCG
Organism: Phacellophora camtschatica; assembly: GCA_036873815.1. Classification (NCBI taxonomy): domain Eukaryota; kingdom Metazoa; phylum Cnidaria; class Scyphozoa; order Semaeostomeae; family Ulmaridae; genus Phacellophora; species Phacellophora camtschatica. The sequence continues at coordinate 11,530 of JAYJMH010030667.1, forward strand.
ACATGGCATGGCCCAGAGCCAGATTTGAGAAGAAGAGAAAAATTGAAAATCGAAGGCTGAATGCAAAGACTTTCAAAAAATTTCAGTCGGGAGCGTCGAAAAACCATACCTTAATGATTCATTTTATACACCTTTGTTCATGGGGTAAAACTTTTCTAAAACATGTCATGATTTCTTTTCTAACAGGTACAAAGCAAAGCAGGGACAAAACAAAATGAAGTTCCAAATGGCGAAGAAGAAAAATTATGGAACGAGGCAGAAAAGATCATGACCGAAAATGAGGAAAATATGACGAACTCTGTAGAGAAAAATGCTTCATCAAAATCTGAAATATCCAATGCTACTGAAGAGAACCGCATGTGGCAATTACTTGAAGGACAACTAGAGCTGGAAGAATGCTTCTAGAGGCATTGCCCAATAATTCAATTGTTTAGGAGGTATTTGCAATTACTTTTGCCAGATTATTGAATGTTTGCGCATGATCATCGTCTTTATGTTTGCAGGCCAGACTGACTGTGTTACGTCTCTGAAGAATGGCGCCATTAAACTGTTACGTCACATGACTTTATGTCGTTTTTTTACGTCAGACTCAGAAGAGATATGTCGAGTATTCATGTGATGTTCTACGTCATGCCATCAAGTGATCTCGTGATGCTATTTATGTTTTGCATTCGCAGTAGTTTCATGACTTACTGTTGTAAGGTGACTAGTATGTATAATTTTATATTTAGTTGAGACATTTGTTTGTAGCTACTAGGAAGGAGCAGTACGTCATTATTAAATGTTGTGGCCAGAAATTAGTTTTGACCATTTGTTTTGACAATGAAATTTGCAACTTTATTGAAAAGAAGTTAATTTATTTAACACTGAAGAAGACAGTAACAACTATTTAGTCAGCTAAATTCTTGTGTTTGATTTGCAATTTGCTTGAAAATCAATCACACCCAAGAACAATAGGAATTATTTGTAAATAAATCGTCTCCTCGGTGTGTTGAAATGTTTTCATCCGCTTATATTTGTTGTAGAACCATTCCCTTTATCTTATCACTGAAAATAGAGGCTCTCGTAGACGGTACCCTGTCATCTTTTTGGTCATGAAAGACATGTTTTATAAATATCTTTGTCGCATAAACATCGGCTAATTTTTTCACACCCACAAAAGCACAATTCATAAAACACAAAAGATTTCTGGAATGATCCACATTTTCAATAAGTTATTAGAAAGCATTGTTACAGTATTACAATATTATTCAAAACCGCCCACAATGTTTTTCAGAATAAAATAGATTGCAAAATCGTTATTTTTAAGTATCGGTTATGTTTGAAGAATAATTTGAAAGAACAGAATAGGGAATACAATACATTTAAGTCATGTAATATTTTGATGTAAACTGTCATCAGACCAATCAAAAGTTTCTGGATAAATTTGACATCAGATCTATACTTTAGTCAAGTAAAATATGTGTTAAATGAGTATTTGGTTATCCTACTTTGGAACAGGCCTATTTAATCAACACTTGCAAATGTTGCTATTTGATGACTGCATAAACTAACGGCAGATTCAGGATAGCCAATGAATTCGCAGTGTTGGTGAGCACGTGAAAGATATTTGTGATGTGACTGGGTAATCTCATGTTTATGCTTTCAACCATTGATATTTTTTTTCTTCAACATTAAAGACTTTGCATTGTAATATTTTGTGAAGAAACTAACTACGTTTCGTTGAAGAAAACAGAAAGGCAAATGAAAGCCATTATCCAGAAATTTTTGATTGATCTGATGACGGTTTCATTCGGTTTTCAGGACAATTTGAAAAAAATTTCACTGCTAAACATTTTCCTTTGCTTCTTCTTTTAAAATGAGCAAAAGAATCAGTGATGATAATCTAAATACTTTATCATGTTTATTTTGTGCTGTGTCAGGTTATGCATTTTTGTGTTCAATTGACTTTTAGAAATTGTTTTTCGAAGGTATGAACCGAAACAAACAAAACGAAGCGTCGATAATACGAAACATCGACGATTATTTATTTCAAAATTGTGAATGTTTTTGACTTCCCCAATAGTATCAATTTTATCGATATAGCTTTTTAGCCCTATTACTCCTGGACGGTCCAAATGCGGGGACGGTGGATCCATACTGAGTGGGTAGGCTAAAGCCCCTTCACTTTCAGCCCCCACGTTTTAAATGCTCCGCCCCCTCCCTGAAATGACCCATAATAACAACTCAAAATGTTATTAGTTTACTTGTATTACCCCCGTCAAAATGGAAGCTTGATTAGACTGATTAGACTGATTAAGACTGAATCCGGGCGTGAAAGGGTTAGATAAAGAGCTTTGGTTTTTGCAGTTGTAATCCGTTAGTTAAATGGTGTGATTTTTTGTTTAAAGTTATGTTCGCGTCGATTAGTAGTAAAATAAAATTGCGACAACAATTCGAAAACTGAATAAGATTTTACAACAACATGGTAAGATTTTGTTGAAATAAGCTAGAAACAAAATAGAAATAAAGATGATACAACGATAAAATATAATTGAAAAATAAAAACAAACAATGAAAACCAAAATTTTAAAGTTGTTGTAAAATTCTATCATCAATTAAATGTTGTTCAATAATGTTTTTCGAAATAGAGATAGGACATTAGGGCTTTGAATTATGATTTGACTTCGTGTAGAACTGCGCTGTACAAAGTTAATTTCGTCCATTTTATGTGAGCAAGAAACAGGACCTTTGTTTTGCACGTAATGTATTCTGATTTATCTGCAGAACCACAGATAAATGATGGGATGCGAAGGAAAGTTTGTAGGAGAAAAATGTCACTACTCTTAGGTAGTTTGTTTTGTGCGCTCACAAATATATGTTTGCAGACACTCATTACTTAATTCCTTTTTTCCCCTGCGTTCTTTTACAGAAATGACGTCACTTAGGTAAGCAGAGACTCGCGATACTAAGGCCTAGACTAGCTACACTAGTTGCTTTGTGAGCAAGTGACTGGCAATCACACGAGAAAAAAGTTCGAAGAATTCAAGAAAAAGAAAAGTTCACAGACATTTCCATTGTTCTCCATTGTTTAGCTCAGCTTCATTTCAAGGAAAAGTTTTAGTTAACCAATCAAATCACTCTGGTTTTAGCTTCTGTAATTTGATTGGTGCGACTAAAAATATGTCTGCACCAAACTGGTTCGTGCAATTTTTTGTCGCTGCTGTCAAACATTTTTATTAAATGATTAGCAGTCACTTGTTGGCGTTCAGCAATTCAATTCAATGGCCACAATGTGACTGATGTAGCCAGTCCAACTAAGGCTAAGAACTCAAAAATCGGTCTTCAATGCGTGAACTCGTTGTGGCGCGCCTGGAAACAAGGCTTGCGTTTTTGAGCGGGAAATCAAAGCGATGATAAAAAACGAAGTCGAGATCAGTTTTCGAGTTTGTTTGATTACGAGTCCCTACTGACTGGAGTGACGTCAGATATGTTAAAAACGCATGAATCAAGGGTCTCGTATAATGAGTCTAATACCAAGCTGTTAGTACATTATTTGAGGACATGATCTTTAACTTTTTGTGAGCTAGAGCATGCTCGGGCTACTAGCCAGGTTTATGGACCTTGGCCAAATTAGTGTTTGTATTTTGCTGCTGTTGGTTTTAGAAATATGTTAAAAACTGTTGAGCAGCATTTAATTGAATCGAGGCTAAACGCAGCAACATAATTTTTATTTGTGTTTAACCTTGCAAATTTTTATAAAATGCTGTGGAATCACCTTGCCTGGTTTACCTTGTCGGAAATGTAGAGTTTATTTACCTGTTTTATTTGGGGATTGCGGATCCACTTTTACGGGTTAGTACGAAATACTTGGGGTTAGTACAAAATACTTGGGGTTAGTACAAAATACTTGGGGTTAGTACAAAATACTGCGCGGATTTTGTATTGCAGATCCGGATTAGGCTCGAAAGTTGTTTGGATTTGTGGATTATATGCAAGAATTTAACGGATTTGCACTGATTTGCGGATCTCGGACGCCCCGTATACACCTACTTGTCTTCTTTCATCAATGTGTTGTCTTGTTGAGTGACTAGAAGCTTTTATTGCTGAAAGCACACGCACCACATGATCAGCCTCGTTTTGAGACAGAGAAGTAATAAAGGATTGCTGGCCCCTGGCACGTACCTTAAATTTTCTTATGCAATTATGCCACATTCGAATGAAACATCTGCCTTTGGGAACAAAGTTGGCTAAAATGCAGATTGATGACCTGTAAAAATGACTTTTCATTCTCGCTTCGCATAAAAAAGAAGCAGTTTAACGCAGACCAACCGAACCCCCGGCAAACACAATAGACCATGATATTACAGGGAATTCCTAACCTGAATGAAATGACATTTATTTGGTCATCAATTGAAGGAATGATTTAAAAACCCAATATGAAATATGTTGCATATCCGATAATATTGTTTCTTTCTTGCTGTTTTGGTTGCGATTACGTGAACATGGTATGATATTACCCTCAAAGCTGCCAATAACGGGTGCTCTGTTACCTTCACGGCTATTTTTACCCGCTAACTTTAGTGTTTTAAGGAATGCAAAATTTCTATTTTATTCCCACTTTGATTTTTCTCATTTCACCTGTCCTACATTCCGTGTTTTTATTTTTGTCACAAAAACACAGAATGTAGAACAGGTGGAATGAGAAAAATTGAAATGGCAATGAAATATAAATTTTACTTTTCCTAAGCCCGTGGTTTATGATGATCATTAAGAAAATGCGGTTTTGTAATTTCATTAATTTGGTGCCAGTCTGCTATCATCTATAACGTCACGAAATTCCTTGTGTTCTTTTACTGGAAAAATCTGTTGGCTTGTGAGAAATGTTGTTCGCCAGACTGATAAAGCCAGGGGCGTCCACCAGGGGTAGACCGGGGTGGACACTCTATCTTGGTAGGCCTATTTGTTGTTAACCGAAAACGTTGTAAAAATGGTTGGCTAATTAATTCTTTAATTTGTTTTCTCCATCACAAAGCATTCAACCATGAAAGTTGTTATTTTGAAGAAATGTTTTGCAGGCTGTTGATATTGTGACTTCAATGTTGTGACTCTATCGTTCTGCTATTTACTTGGTCTACGTTTTACACACCGTAGTTGATCTGACCTTGTCCCACAAGCCTATGCAATTTTATTTTCGGACCATAAACAAAAAAGTCCTCAGTTTTTTGTTGTTTGTAACATTTTACTTCTTTTGTGATATTGATTGTGTTGGCCTTTTTCCAGGGTTATTTAAAGTGAGATATTATATCGTCTGCTTCACACATAATTCGCTGTCAAGATCTCAAGGATGCAATTAAACTTTTCCTTGTTACCAAAATTACCAAAAATTTCCATATCTCTGCATTTTCAAATATGGGTTTTGCTTGTGCTCATTTAGACCCCGTTTACACGAGACCGGTTCCAAAATGATCCACATCAATTTTAGTTCACTTAGGCTTTCCGTTTACACGAGACCTGCCTAACCGCACTAATTTGAGTTCGCCTATCTGGACTAATTTGAGTTCACTTAGGAAAGTGAACTAATTTGGAACCGAACTCGTTTGGTCTCGTGT
>JAYJMH010030678.1:0-17119 GCA_036873815.1 Phacellophora camtschatica
TTTAAAATCATTGCTTTTGAGTCAGTTTGAGTTAATTCCTTATTAAAGTTATAAAATTGTGCGCTATAAAATTTAATTTAATTTAAGAATAAGAAAATAAATCACCTCCAGCAGCTTGTGACACAGCTTCGGACTGCGGACAGCTTCGGACAGCTTCGGGTTCCAAACTATAAACAGAAAAGAACAATACAAATATTTAACAACTTTCAAGAAAAGATGATATGTTGTTTGAAACAAAATAAATTAGTTGACATCCTTGTGAGAGAAAAGAAAGACTGTTTTAATGACAAATACAGAAATGAACTAAATGCATGAGTCATGATATGGTATTTCCAACAACAAACGCCCGGAGCGTTTATCTGATATTATGAAATATCATAAAGGGTGTTCTTTCAAGGCCGGCGATTTTAGTAGTCAAACTCAAAGAAGGCTAAATTTGCCAATAAATCTAAGAAATATTACCAAAACAACATACAATTTATTCAACTGGGATATCTGTCGACATCTCATTTTAGAATAATCAAAAACTTATTCAAGAGGGAAGAGTGCTTTAATATATTAAAAACTTGAGGATATTTTCATCAAAAAGGTGAGTTTATAATAATAAAAATATTCTTGTGCTTAATTTAATCAAATCAAAAAGTTTTTCATCAAATTACACGTTATTGAGGGGGGGGCGCTTGTAAGGGCCAATCAAGCTTTTGAGGTGTCATATTTTTCGATCACTCAACAAACATATTTCAATTCATTCGCTTAGAAATGAAAGTTGGGAATTTGTTGTCTTTTCCCAGTCCGGTTTTTATGAAGAAATGAATAGCTGAATTTCCCAAAATAACAATTTAATATTGCATGAAAGTATTTAATAGTACGTTTGCTTATTTGAGTATTCAAAGGTCAGTTACAATGTGACAAATTTTTATTCTCATATTTGTTTCTAGGTTTCTGCCAACGCTATGGATTCGACACAACCAGTTCGTATGAAACGAGAGAAACCAAAGAAAAAGAAACCAACTTTATTAAAAAAGGTGGCAAGCTGTTTATATCTTTTGAAAAAAGTGACAAAAACAGGACTCAGGGAAGATAGCAACTTCCTAAATTTCAATGAAAAACAAATGATTCCCAATGTTTTTCAATTCACATTTACTGAGCTACATACATTCCTCCTTGTTAAGTTTATTTTTTGAGCCACTCGATATAAAATTGTTACTATTGGCACAGTAATGAATAATGCCAACAAAACTGAAGCACAACGATCTGCAATAACATTTTATGAAACGTTGAAAGATGAGAAGCATCGATCCACCTTTGCGCAATATGATTGTGTCCTATCATGCTAAAAATACAACATATTTATTCATAATAATTTGACAGATTTAATAATACACAACAGCCAATGAGTACTTTTTCAGGTAGATACGGAGCAATACAAAACCTATAAAGAAAATATGACGAGGCCAAAGTAACTCAGTTTCACTGTTTCCCACAAAACAAAACAGCTGTGAAAATAACTCGAAACGTACCTTGGAGAAGTAGCTTCATCTAAATGCAGCACATGTTCTTCTGTATTTGCATCATTTGATTGATCATTTGTTAAATCTTCAATTGTAATATCATCAATGCTTTGCTTAGATTCACTACTTGCATTGATTTGATCGTTGGTCTTCGATTCAGTGGCATCTCTTTTATTCTTTTTAGCCTCTCTCTCTCGTAGAATTGCCTTGAAGGAAAACAATGTTTGTATCAAAATTTCCACACATTTATCCATAAGCAATGACACTCCAAGGTTGTGTAAATAGGTTTGATCATTAATTATAAGAAGTGAGCTAAAATATCTAGAGACTGTCTCAAAATTTCTTTATCTGAATGGGAAAAATATGTCCCCTAGCTTAGGCTTTCTAAGTTCATGAAGTTTTCAATCGTTTTCAATCATTATCATTTATTTGCTACGACTTTAATCCATGCAAGCAAAAACGTAGCTGTAAAGCTTCATATAATTTGTTCTATGTTTTCACTTCAATTTATTCATTTTATTTTATATATTTAAGGGGGATAACCCTTATCAAAACAGCCTTGTTTTAAGAGACCGGTCGTGAATGGGTAGACGGGCTTAACAGAAATAATGTTGCTTCTGTTAAGCCCGTCTACCCGTTCACGACCCAAAGGTTTATCTATCACCACACAGTTACGTGTGAGACTCGGTAAGTTACATTTGCACAAGTTCAAACATAATTTCAATGGCACATTCAACTCTTCGCAGCAAATTAGTCATAGCATTGAGGATATGGTGTACTATTTAATTGTAATGGCCATGTAACCGCAGCATCATTTTGTAAAGTCGTAGTTGTCATTGTTAATTTTAAGAGCATTGAAAAAACAGTCACCTTTTTCAATAAAGTTGGTTTCTTTTTCTTTGGTTTTTCTCGTTCCTTTCCTCTCATGCGAACTGGTTGTGTCGAATCCATGGCGTTGGCAGAGACCTAGAAACAAATATGAAAATATACCAAATAGACATTTTACCAAAAACACAGATAACACCGCACTTATAACGTTTGTAACACTGCAACCGACCTTTCGATACTTAAGGAAAAATCTCTTAATGGTCAGAAATCTTTTTCGTAATCTTAAAAAGCCTCCCTGCTGAAATTAAGCAGGCCTTTTCATTGAAGGTTTTTAAAAAGCCTCTTTGAATGTATTAAAAAATGTTTGCTACGACTTTGATATAACCGTGTGTCCCAACCGTGTGTCCCTAGAAACCTTACATTGATTTTGCACTAATTGCGAGAACTTGAGTGCAAGGCTTTATGTGATTACCTACAATAGAAAACCTGCTTTAGGGAAAATGAGTTGTATGCCCAGAGATATATAACGTTATCTGCCTGGTTAATGTCTCTATGGGTTTTAAAACACGATTAATGTTTCTCGAAAAACGTACTGATTGAATTGTAGTGACTGTGTTTCTTTACTGTGTCTTTTCTGACATCTTGTTTCATGTGAGAACAGTTGCGCCTTCGCTGCGATGCTTTTCTTGCACCTACGGAGCGGTCATTCGAAAGGAGAAAGAAGAGAAGGAAATCTTCTCTTCATTCTCCTTCACAGCAAAAAAACACAGTCACTACAATTCAATCAGTACGTTTTTCGAGAAACATTAATCGTGTTTTAAAACCCATGATGTCTTCTCCAAAATAATGGAAAATGTCGCTGACTCTGATTTGTTCCTGTAAGAACTATCAAAGTGAAGAAATTCCTTCAAATCTTGAACTATGGAAAATTCTTGAATCCTTGTATTTCGAACAAACGGAAATTTTTAAATTCTTCCGCTGCTAATTTAATTCTTTTTAATTTGCACTTACGATCAATGAGGCCTGATTGTTCATTACTTAGGCCTGAATTTGTTCATTACTTAGGCCTGAATTTGTTCGTTACTTAGGCTTGAATTTTTTCATTACTTAAAAATAGTAATCATAAAGGGTTTGGTATTCTCACGTTGGCAATGAAAATATAAAATAAATGCAAGGTTTTTTTGGTACACCTGGTAAGTTAATGCATGTACAAACACTGTGATGCATTGTGTTGCGAACAGATTAAATGCCAAACTAAATTACATCATCATCATAACGTTGTTGTTATAATCATTACGTCATCACGTCATCATAATTAGCATCGTCAATTTATTTCAACATGAAGCAAGTTAACGAAATAAGTTAAGTAAGTAAGTTAACATGAAGCAAGTTAAGTAAGTTAACAAAGTTTAGAATATTCACGAATTTACGGAAACTAAAGAGGAGTGGAAGGAAATTAATCAAATTGAATATTTTAAAGGGTGTTGACTAAATTTTAATGTTAATTCAATGATTTTTCTATTTACTTCGTGTAGAACGCTTTTATCCCCAGAAGACATGATTGACATTAGATCGTTAAAATTAAAATGTCTTTCAAATTTTCTTCTGTAAAAACTATTGGGAAGGTAAATGAGGTTATTATCTGTGGAGCGAAGTTAATTAGAAAACGTTCGCGAACACCTAAGGCTGTCAGGAGCAAAATTTTGAGAAACGAAACAGATTTAATTCGAAAAACTTTTCTATAAATACTATGCTATTTGCTGTGCAGTGAAGTAATGCTTGCTAAAATAAAGTTATCATTTGTTTTTGAAATAAATAAAAATAATCTTCCCAAAATTAGTCACTCACCTTTCCTTTACTAGATTCTGCTTTGCTTCCGTCCGGTTTATTTTTCTTCGCAAGACCACTTGCAACTGAAATTACTCCAGCTGAAAAGACTGTGTGTTTGGAAGACTTTTGGAAAGAACTTGTTAAGCCTGACATTCTTGGTTCTGATGACTTCAAGAAGGAAAAATATTATTTTTAGAAATTAATTAAGTTAAAAAGTAAAATAGAAAATAGTAAAGCGGCAATAAAAGTTTCTGTAAAATGACACACCCTAACTAGGAAGCGTCGTGACCAGTTGACACAATTTTGCAATGAAGAACATATTAATTTATTTGATTGTGATAATAAAAGTTGTATTAAAATTAAAATAATATTTGGAATCTCCACAAAGTGTTGTGATAGCCAAGTAGTGGCCCTAATTTTCAACCTGAAGCACTTTACAATTAATGATAGACCTCCTCCTGAACCATAATCACATAAAATGTTCGCTATAGGCCTTCTTCACAAACCTTCTTCGCGGTCAGTAACCGTTGTGTGACAGAATTTTTTCCACCTGAGATTGAAAATACATTATCATTGAATTTGCTACTAAATCCACGTCTACAGCAATGCGTTGTCAAAAAGCTGCGCTTTGATTTTACTGAAAGTGGATAAAACATCTTTCGTTAACACAAGAAACGTTTCGTAACGTATTCTCTTTGAAGATTTTTGTGAGTCTAGACACATATGCAATGTAAAACATAGCATTTAAACCAACAGCAACAATAGTGTTATTGTTGCAGCATTTAAAAAATTTGTTTTAGGAGTCTTCACAGTCTCATTACATGACTCCCTATTCATAAGGGCTCAAACATGCTCAAAACCTGGACCCAAGATTCTGGTTAGACCAAATTTTTTCACGAATTATGTTGAATTTCATTTCAGGTTCGTTTGCATTCGAACGCAAAAAGTTCGCGAATCCAGGCCCGGTTTTCTAGCCATATGATCATTGACCCAAGCGACATAAAATCCGACAATGAACACAAGGAAACAGCAACTTGTGTAGTAAGTATAGAATAGAGTCTACACTGACGTATTCTTGAACCGCTTTCAAAGGGCGCCAATCAGAGAAAAGAGTTCAAAAATTACGTTTTATGTATTTCTTCGTGTAGACGGGAGGCGAAAATGCAGAGAAAGAGCTTTAAAAACCGCCCGTGCAGACAGGACCTAGATAATTGAGGTTACTCACCTTCAAAAGTTGATCAAACATGCTTCCTAAGTCTAACTTCATTGGTGTTTTACTTAAAACTGGTATGCTATCAATACCCTCCTCCACAAGGTCCTCTTTCTCAGTTTTTTTTCTTTCTTTCCTGTCTTTTTTCTTCAGTTTTCGTTTTTCTTTAAACTTCTTTCGCTTTAACTCATTCCTTTCATCTTCCGTCAATGTAGATCTGTCAATGATGGAATTTGTTGCTCCTCTTGTGGCAATACGAGTCCGTGACTTTGAGAAAAAAAATATATAATTAAGGGTCGAAATATTGATTTAAAATCGGAATGTCAAAAAATGCTGGGCAGGAATAGTTCCCGCAAGATTCCCGCTCTAATGGAATGCAAGCACTAATTGAAATATTAAATTTTCTTCAAAATGATATGTCATTGAAGAGGTTTAAAAAACGTAAACACGAGTTCAAATACAAATACGACAGGAAAAAATTGAATTTGAAACTTAAAGATTAACAGTGAAGTAAAATATATGAATGAAATAACGTCAACAACAGGAATGAATCCGCAATCTCAAACTCTCAAGGGGTGAAGTCTATTCTTTAGGGTAACGAATTGCATAATCGTATGTTGAGGTTTTCTTAATTGTGGTTCTCTTGGCTTTGTTAAAAAATGTGAAGTCTATTCTTTAGGGTAACAAATCGCATCATCAATTGCATCATTGTACTCATAGCTAAATCTTTTGTTTTGCAGAAATCTTTCATGCTGTTCGATTGCTATTCGAGAATTCTTTCACGATGAAGGCTCTCAAGGGATATACAAATTAGTTCGAGTTAGAGAGGTTCTATTGTGGACTGTCTATTGTAGAATTTTTCGAAAAACGAGTTGAAGACTTGATGACTTTGAGAAGCGGGGGAAATTATTTTACTTATAGCGACAATGAGAAAGACGATCAAGAGTTTTTAAAATATAAAGTAAGTATGATGAAGAGAATTATATCTTTTTGTTCAAGTGTAAATAGAATATTGGTGTGCACTTTCCAACGTTCTGCTCGCATTCAAACTCGTTCTGGATCTAGAACCTCCAATTAAAACATAACACCCAAAATATTATGTCCAAATACACATCATAAAGAAACAGAAAAATAACGGCTCGTACTTTTTGTAATTTTAAAAGTCATATCAAATATAAGAAATCGTCAAAATGTGATTGTTCTTTCAAATCGTTTTCATTTCCCCACGGTGCAAACGTAAACTTCTCAGCATTCTACCACTGAACTATTGTGCTCTTATAGTCTTCGAGTGAAAAAGAGGTCTCAAAGATAATTATGTCGGATTCATCCTGGTAACAACCACCGAATGAGGTGATTTTCATCTCCCACAGCAGTAGGGCAAAAGTGCTAATCTCACATAAACCTTTAGCATCGTGTTGCTGGAGTCTAAATTTTTGCTTGGAAATTCAGATAAAGTCTTGTCATAAAAGAATACAAAATGTCAAACAGTTTGGAATAATGTAAACAATTCTACTATGAGCGTCATATTTGCAAAATGAGAATTTGTTTTACCGGGAGGCCCAAAACAAATATCTTAAGTCTTTAAAGCACCCATGAAGGAGCTTCACTTTTGATGATTTCGTTTCTGCCTGGCGCTGATGTGAAAAGCTTCAACTTAAATTTTGATGCCTTGTTTGCCAAAATCTACCAAGTAATCCCTGAGCTATGCTGAAGAAAAGCCAACGTTCGTGACTTTCTCAAAACCATAATGAAGTATTTTCAGCAGATTACAGCATCTGAAATCATCAATTGTTTGTTTCATTCAGCATAAACTGGTGATTCTTGGGTAGATGCTGGCAAACGAGATATCACAATTCAAGAACTTCATATAAAATTCAAGCAAAAACTGAACTACCAAATCTACAATTCCTCCACAACAGCTCAGCAAATGTGGGAACTTTGTGAAAGCGAAATGAAATCTTCTGAAATACAAAAATACAAATCGGAGGTAAAATAGATAAAAAAAATGCAAACAAAGAACCTACCTCGTATGCAACTTTGCTTTTTAAAGCATCACTAAATGACATAATATTCGCCGTTGAAATTATTCCAGGTGTAAGTTCTGGCCATTCCTCTTTATTTGAGGTCTTGGAATCATGCAATGCTGTTTCAGTAGTGTGCCTCGTTCTCGTCATTTCAAGTAAATCCAACTTCAAATTTTCTTCAATTAACTGCCGCATTTTAAATTCTTTGATCTTCTTCTGATCATTCTCATACAACGGAGTTGCTTTTCGTTTCGATTTTTTCTTCTTCTTTGCGGCATTTTCTGACGATGATTTTTTATTTTTTACTTCAACTTTTTCTTCATTTTTATCAACCGTCGCTGTGTTCTTTTCCGAAAACGATTTATCGCTTTTAAGCTCAAATTTCACATCTTTCTTATCGAAAGGTTGCGAAATTATATCCTTTCCTTTAGCATGTCGTTCACTTTTATTATTGTTTCGAAGTTTTACATGTTCTCTTCCGATTCCTTGCATTCCATGTAGCTTTCTGCTCTCAAAATCATTCTTCTTCGCACTCTTTTGCCTTTGTTTCGATTTCGATTTGTCTTCAACAGTTACCCAACCATCTTCATCATCTCCATCTTCCAAATCGGAGCCACCTTTCAAACATTCAATTTGCGCGTCCATGTCCGTTTTCAAAACAACGGCGGAAGAACGTTCCTTTTTAATAAAATCATCTTTATTATCAGTACGTTTTTCAATATTTCCTCCATGAAACGAATTGTTCTTTTTGACATTTTTGCATTGACAAAACTTTGGTTTTAATTCAGCAGAAGAATTCGCCATTGATTTATGCACAAAGGCACCACAATTAGAACATATTTTCAAACAATCACCAACAGGTTCTATTGCCGTATATTTGCTATCAGTACATCTATCTAGCTTCGTTCTTCGTTCATCTACTTTACCTTTATCTTTATTGATCAATATTTCATGAATTTTGCCACCAGAGACAGATCTTCTAATGTTCTCACCAGTGTTTCGTGCATTCGAATCCAAGTAATCATGACCAAATTCTTCTTTCAAATCAAATCCATGTCCTTCATACCAATCCCTTGTTTCTTTCATCTTTTTTATATTATTTTCCTGATTTTCATCTTCGCCCTCAGACTTAAACAAATTCCATTTTACGTTATCACTAAATGCATTCGTAACAGATTTAAATCGATACCTTTCAGTGATAATACTTGGATTCCTTCGTAATTCTGATTTCCTTGATTCCATCGTTTTATTCCCTTGAAACCGATCCTTCACTTCCTTGCTTCTGTCACCCCATCCATCTGCTTTTCTGGCCAATGTCTCTCGATTTTCCTTGTACCTCCAAGTATTTCCCCTCTCTTCTCTGCTCTCCATCACGCTGCTATTTGTTTCCCTGGCTGATTCTCTTCTCCATTCTAAATTGCCTTGATACAAGTTTGGAATTCTACGCCTATCGGAAATTTCCACGTCAGTCCTAATTCTATTTCTCGAAAAAACATCTGGCTTCCTTTGAACCGTGTGCAGTCGTTGTTGTTCTTTCAATTTATGATCATTCCTGCTCCAATCATTTGGTCTATGTGTAAAATCAGCTTTACTACTATCCTTGGCTAATTTTTTATCAATAACAGAAGTTACTCTCGGATTGCTTGTATTGTGTGCTGTCTGTCCTCCGTTAGGCTTTTCTTGATCTCTAACTGCATTTGAACCTCTTGGTAGCGGAACCTTCTGCACGATTTTACTCCACGAGCTTTCATGTTTAATAGGCCCACCGATGCGAGCTTCGGCTGCATTTACTGTTCCTAATAATGCTGGAAACGCATCTTCTACAGCTAAACCAGTTGCCTGTCTCTCGGTCTCGCTTTCCTTTTTCAACAATTGATTTCTGGGTGACTGCTTTGAAAAGAACTCAGGTTTTTGTTTGTTGGCTTTAACTTCAACTGAAGAATCTGTTCGGTTTTTATCAACACCATTCTTCCCTTCGAATTTCTTTACATTATTATCGCGAATTCGAGATTTTTTGAAAAGAATTTCACCAGATGAATGATCTTTCTTAATAATGCCCCGGTCCTGAATGTTTTCTTGAGAATTAATTTTTCGATCTCTGTGGAACTCTTTTTTATTGAAATCAACAGGACTTTTTGCCCTCCCATCAGAAGTAATGTCGTTCTTTGTTGACACTAAAAAAATTGATTTCCTTCAAAGTAGGTATTATTTTGTTAAGTCCCGTGAATTGTAAAAGATAGTAGTATATCGAGGGCATGGTTAATCATAAAATTAAGACTTTGATAAACACAGTTAAGTTTGGCTTATATTGGCAATAGTTTGCAGAAAATAGATTTTCCTGTTAAAATCTAGGTTTTTTACCTGCTATATATAAATGTCAGCAGAGGTCTAGCAACGTTTTCAAAAGTGTGGGTACAGTGATAGAGGGCGGTATTTTCAGTGCCTTAGAGGCACATAGATTGAATGACACCCATTCAGGTTTGTCAAAAAAGTGAAAGAGCACATGCCCCCACAAGGCACCTGGTTCCTATGCAACTGTATATATCAGCTAGCTCTAACAGCGATTTTAAATTCTTTTCATGCTAAAATGTGGCTTAAAATTCCCTCCTAGAATAGAACAGATTCTGGTATGCATGAGCAACTATGTGGGTACAAAGTAAAAATCATATTCCAAAGCCAACTGTAATATTTTCGCACCAGTAGTTGTTGGAAAAATATTACACAAAAGATGTTTTCAAAGTTTCAATTTCCCATAAAAGTTTCATCATCAGTCTAATAAGTTTAATCTTACTTAAGTTCTATTGTCTTTGCTACACCCAAAAGCACATCTTGGTGTTCTTACATATTGAGAAATAATATCTTGATGATAATTTTCAAATTAACTCATCGCAAAATAAATATGTTAAAATATGTATTTTTGTTACATACCAATCTTCTTTGCATTACTTCTTGAAATCTTGTCTGCTGATTGAACTGAAATCTGAAAAACAATTTTTAAAAGTTGTAAAATTTCAAAATTCTACTAATTAAAATTTTCAGGAGCACAAAAAACATATATAAACAGTCAACACAGATAATGCGCACTTGATATTAGCAATGCCAACCTGGTCTGTGTCAGTCTGTAATCTTGGAGTAGACTGTAAAAAAACTGGCTCAGTCTGAATCCTATTGTTTGTGACCAATAGCATTCAGTATGCATCATCATAAATGTATCACACTGTCTGACCAACATGGGTTTAATCTGTTAACACCAGATTATATTTTAATGACAAGATGCAATTTTGTAATCTTGTAACTGTCAAGACATGGTGGGAGAAACATGATTTCATAACTCAAACAGTTAACATTATATGGAAGCAGAAGTTCATCCAGTTGACAAAAAGATTTGTTTGTGTGTTCCTAAAAAGTGATATTCATCTACAATATTAAAAAGCGATATTCATCTACAATATTGATTTAAAATCATTATTAACTCAAAATCACACATTTTCCATTAAAATTGAAGTAAACAAACTGTAAGAAATATGATTTCAAAGTTCTAAAGTTTTTACATTAAAATATGTTCACGAAACGGCGAAATTTGAGTTTGGAATTTGGAAAAGTAGCAGTCAACAGGATTTTCATACTTTTTTTTACATTATCATTTACATTATGGAAAACCTGCCTACTAAACGTATAAAATATAGGCCTTGCAACGCGAGGTAGAACCACTGCTATATCGTAAGGCTCGCCTAAATCAGCGGTACGGAAAAACCTGGCAATGATTTGTCCAATATTGTCTAAATTTCAGTAAAACAAGTTGTTCGTCGCTGTATTATTATGACGTGATTGTGCCAAGCTACCAGAGTACCAGAGCTGAAGAGGGGTGCGATGATGCTTTGTCCGTAGTCTGTGTCTCTTATGAGCTATTGTCCACTTTTATCACATGGAAGACCATCGTATACTCAACATTACGAATGACATTCATTTATACTGTCTTCAATACACGTTTATGAAATTCCATCTTCGATCATACGAAAAACAAATTTATATAGAAAATAAATTGATTGGTGTTAATTTAACGCCTGGTTGAATAACACAATTAATCTGTCAAATCTGCAAGGCTTTGTATGGAAAAGAGATTTCCTGATTTTTGTGCCCAACTCGTGACGTCACGCTGGACTCTTTGTCGCGTTCTTGCTGGCACATTCTGATGCCACAAATTTGAATATCTCAAAAACTATAGCTCATATTAAAAAAATAATGATAGATTTGGAGTCAGCGAACAAAACTACGCTACGTGGAAAATATCGTTTTTCGTGTCATTTCCTATTTACGAAATAGCATAGAAATGTTAATAAAAGGATATCACAGGCAGCAAATTTGCATCATAACATGCCCCATACTGTTATATTTTTGGGTTTGGGTTTCCGTTCCATTATATTTTTGGGTCATCCCCCAACAATTTAAAACAATTGATTAATTAAACCGTTGTTCTCTGTTGTTCTGAGAACAATAAGCCCCCAATCTGGAACAGCTTCCGACGGCACTACAACAGAATTTAATTAATGGAAGAGCAGATGGACGATGGAAGATGGATAATGGAAGGGTTTTTGCCCCCAGGCTTCCAAAGTAGAAAATATATTAAACTATTGTTCTTGTTAAGTTGAAGGTATGAAATTATGCAGCTAAACTGGATTTAGACCCAAAACTTCAACTTCATTTGAAAATATATAGACCCAAAGCAAAAACTTCAAAACAGAGCTGCTGGGAATGGTTACTAATAACAGTTTTGACGCCCTTGCCAGACCACTTATAGAAAGGTTAGGCTGAAAGACCTTTGATCATCTTATTAGTAATGAATCTAAAACAATCTAAAACTGGTTTTCAAATCTCTAAATGAGCTTGCTCCGCAGTATATGTGTAATCTCTTCACGAGCCCACGAGAAACTCTAAATTTTCCACAATTCAATTGCGCAACACCTCTACAGACATAAGGTTATCCAAGAAAAACTGATCAAGTCGACAAAAATGTTTTTCTTTTAGAGGAACTAAACTGTGGAATAGCCTCACAACTGAATCGAAGCGTGCTATCTCTCTAAATCAATTCAAACAACTAATTGATGATAAATATTTAATTTTGTTATATTTTAACTAATTTAGTTATCTATCTTTAACTATTTACAACTGTTGTAATTTTAGTTTTAATGCATTGTAAATTAGGTTTTTAATATTTAATATTTATAAGTAGTAATATAATTGCAATTTTAGATGGAGGGTTACCCTCTTAAAAATTGATTGAAATGAAACGAAATGAAAATGAAAACCTGAACAAGAGCACGCCAAGCCAAGACGATGCAGTGACAAAATTGAATGTGATGAACTTGCTACAAATTATCTACCTCAAGATATGAATTCAAATCATGCATTGAATCCAAAATCACTACAGCGGAAGTCGAGCCATGCAAAAATTCGACCTGCTGAATTAGAAATCAACGTCGGGTTAGATTTCAGTGGCCCAAATGCAGGTGTTGGGATTTGGAAACTATGAAAGGATTGGCCATTGCAACTTTATTGCCTCGGACTGAGCTTATGGTATTCGATGGTAATCCGTTAAAATATTTTCCTTTTATTAAGTCCTTTGAGTGTAACATAGAAAAAAGTACCATGGTTTGTAGCAGGAGGTTGCAGCTGTTAATACAGTATTGCGTTGGCAAGGCAAGGCAAGGGAGGTTATAGAGAACTGTATTTTCTCGAGCCCTTTGCAGGGTTATTTGGAAGCAAACCAACTTCTGGCGGAGCGATTTGGCAACAAATATATGGTGACAAAGTCGTGGACCAGTTATAAGACCAGGCGATTCGCAGATGACTTGCTCAACTGTGAGATAACATTGAAGGCTACAGAAGTATTTACACAGGTAAACAATGAAGACAGCCGGTCAAAATACTCCAAAGATGCCCTGGATTTGCCAAGGCCCGTTGGCAGAAGAAGTCCAAGAACTTCGCGCACAAAGCCGAAATCCAAATATCGAGGACGTAAGAAAATAGGTGTAAAAAGTTTTTGCCGAAACGGACGATCCAATTTTTGGCGGAATCATGGACAGGGATGGTAGAACTCGAGCAGCAAGGGAAAGTAATGGACAAAGATCTAGTGTGGTTATAGCAAAGATCAACCAAAGGGTGACACATGGCCTTCAGTACACAAACGAGTGTTCAACAATTTGAAAAGAAATGCTTCTTTCGCGAAGAGGATCACAGACTAGATACAGGTGTCAAATACTAGAAAGAACAATTTAAATTTAAAGAACAATTTAAATTCGTTCGCCCAAGAAAACTATGTGATAATTGTTTACAAACTAGTCACTATTCTGCTGGCTGCAAACCACGAAATGCATGCAGTTTATCTAATTGCACAACGAAGAAGAAACACTTGACGTCGACGCATGAACCAATCATTGCACACGAAAGAAAAAGAGACAAATACGAGAAGACGCCCCAAGGTTTCCATGATTCACAAGATCAAGAGCAGTTCAGAAATGGCAGTAAAACACATTTTGTTGGGATATGCAGCCGAAATGGAGCAGAAAGTTCCATAAAAAGACTGTCATTAGTACTAGTAAAGATCAAAGCCAAGGGACAAAGCAGAATAATTAAAACGTATGCTTTACTAGACAATGGATCCACAGCTTCGTTTTTCTCTGTATACTCAAAGAGCTTAACGTCAATGGAAGAAGATGTACTGTGTCTTTGACTACAATTAACAGCGAAGAGCAAGATCAGTGTACCTTGGCAAATTTGAAGGTGATGGATCTTGACGAGAAATCTATCTTGGAAATACCTAATGCATTTTCTACAGATTCGCTAAGTGTGTTTAAAGATTCGATCACGAAACAAGGAGAAGTTGACCAGTGGTCATATCTGAGTGGCATTACGGTGCCTCAGACACTTGAGAGAAGCAGAGAGGATATCCACATAGGAGTTAATGCACCAGCTGCATTGGAGCCAGAGGAAATCATAAAAGAAAGTGGTGGGGGATCTTTTGCAGTGAAAACAAAATTTGGATGGACGTTAAATGGGCCATTGGGGAAATACGTTAAAAATGGTACAAGAAACAAACAATGCTATCTTCTATCACCGTCGGTGCGTGTTTCTCTCAATGACATCGATTTCTTGCGTTTCCTATGGTTCCCGAATGGCGATATAAAACAAGTCTGTTTCTTGATGCTCGTCCATTTGTTTGGTGGGATATGGTCTCCTAGCTGTGCAGGATACCTTTTAAGAAGAACCGCTTCTGATTATGAAGATAAGCAGCATCCTGATGTTATCGAAACTATTCAGAAGAATTTCCATGTTGATGATCTCGAAAGGTCACGAAAACTCCAGAATTGGCGATTGCAATGTATAAACATTTGACTGAATTACTGAGTCGTGATGGATTTTACATTGCAAAAGGGACAAGTTATAGCAGAGAAGTTCTTCAAAGGGAATTATCAAATGAGTTAAAAAGCATTGATTTCCAAAATAACGATCTCCCGAAAGAAAGAGCTCTGGGACTTAACTGGAAGACAGAAGAAGACGAAATGAAGTTTAGCGTTCACGAAAAATCCCAGCCTGAAACTAAACGAGGCATGCTGAGCATTGTTTCATCTGTTTTTGATCCACTGGGATTTGTTTCACCATTTTGCTACGAGCAAAACTGATACTTCAAAGACTGTGCTGGTTGAAATTGAACTAGGACGAAAGCATTCCCGAAGAAGAGCTAAAACATTGGAGTCATTGGCTAAATCGGATGCGTCCAAGTCATCACTTTTCGGATGCATCTGAGATCGGATATGGCGCAGTGCCATATATAAGACTTGTTAGCTACATTGGAAGATTTCAAGTGTCATTCGTCGTGGGTAAATCTAGACTGACACCTCTGAAATAGATTACCATTCTTCGCGTGAAACTTTCAGCTGCTGTTCATGCTGTGAAACTGGATCAGATGATCATATAGAGAACTGAACCTAACGATTGATGAGTCATTCGTTTGGACATACAGCACGATTTTTTTAAATATATCTTGAACGAAAACAGAAGACAACGTTCGTTGCGAACCGATTGGTAACCATACATGAAATTTCGAAACAGTGGCATCATGTTGAAGGTACCTTGAATCCTGCGGATGATGCATCAAGAAGACTACACGCAAAACAGCTCTCAAGTGACTCGAGGTGGATAAAAGGGATTGATTCTCTGTGTGTTATGAATTAGACTACCTCTACGGAGGCATGGCTTTATGATTGAGGTTTTTGTATTATAAATTTTGCTGCGTGAGGATTCGAAGTTTATGCTCTTGAAGGGAGATCGTACGACGAAAGGAAGAGGAAAGGGTGAAGTTTTGAAAGACAGGTTTTGATGGAAGAAAGTGCTATTAAAGTATTATCGTAGAAAAGCTAGAGCTAAGCGGGAACGCATATTTGGTGAATGTATTGTTTTTGGATTTTGGTTTGCTTTAGTTTGGATTTTGATCTGATTTTTTAATTGAAAGGTTTTGCTAGGCGGTAATGTGGATATTTCGATTGTGTTTTTTGTTGTTTTGCTATTTTGCTGTTTTTGGAGGGTTTCTAAAGGTAAAATTCAACCGCCAAAAAATTCTCTAGAGCTAGGAGATAGGGATATAATTTCCATACCACTGTGGCAAGAAAGCCAGCAGTGGAAAGAGAAGATTAAAGAGGTGGAGCCAATTTCTGAAGATGATGCAGAGATAAAAAGATCGTTTAAATCATTTGCCGTTGATATCAATGATGGTAGTTTGTTGCACTCAATGCTTTCTAGGACGTCTAGTTGGATCGGACTGCAGAAAGCTATGGCATATTATTCAGTACCTGAAATGGTTCCTCTTGAAAATTAGAAGACGCAAAGGATGCACAGAACTGGTTACAGGAAGATTGAAAGTTGACGAAATTCAGCAAGCAGAAAGGTTTATTGTTCGTGAAATACAAAAAGAAGCACATTCAAAAGAAATCAAAATGCTGATATCAAAGGAAGCAATCGTTAGAAAATCAAGTTCTTTGAGAAAATAAAATCCAGTTTTGATTGGAGAAATGCTATGCATTGAGGGACGACTAAAACACGGGGCGTACATGTTGGACGAAAGTAAGTATCCTATAATACTGCCAAAACTCAATCAAGTCGTGAATCTGATAGTTCGACACTATCATGAAGCTTCCGGTTACTCTAGCGTCAAACACGTCTGTGATGAGAGAAAGGTTCTGGATTATAGAAAAAAGAAGAGTGGCTTTCAAGAGAGTTGCTAAGTCATGATTCGATTGTAAAAAATGTTTGGAAAAACCTGGGAATCAGAAGATGGCAGATCTGTCTGAAGACAGAATCACTCCTGACATGCACCCGTTCATTTTCGTTGGGTACGATTGTTTTGGACCGCTTGCTGTCAAAAGGAGAAGAGACCAGGAAAAGAGGTATGGTTTTCATATATTCACTTGCTTGTGCACTCGTGCCGTCTACTTCAAACTTCTGCACAAATTGGATACAGACTCATTTCTGCATGCACTGTGGAGGTCCATATCAAGAAGAGTTAGACCACAAGAAATGAGATCAGACAATGGAAAAACTTTTACTGGTGGAAATAAAGAGCTAAAAGAGGCAATTAAGAAGTGGAATAACGATAGAGTTCATAGGTTTCTCTTGAAACAAGACATCAAAAGGAAACCAAATCCTCCAAAGGCATCTCATAT
>JAYJMH010030689.1:0-17114 GCA_036873815.1 Phacellophora camtschatica
ATGATTGTCTTGTAACTTTATGCTTCCAATGATTGTCTTATAACTTTATGCTTCCAATGATTGTCTTATAACTTTATATCTCAAATGATTGTCTTATAACTTTATGTTTCCAATTATTGTCCTATAAATTTATGTCCCTAATCATTAAGCATTGCAAGGAATATTCTAAATATTAACAAAGTAGATGAGGTTAAGTCTGCAATAATTATCTTTCGCACTAATTAAAGAACACTTTTTTGATATTATACTTCTGAAGGGAATTATTCTTACCTTGGATGGTCAAATGTTTGCATCCATAGTTCGTATTTGTCATCCGAAAACTAGAGCTTGGTTTGTGCGTTCAACGGCAGCCTTCGTTCATCGGCATTACACAGGCTCGTTACCGGTTGCAAAAACGCGTTATCAAAAAATGTTATCCCGCTGCTGAATTTAAGATAGAATAAATAAAAGCTATTAGAAGAAAAAGTTAAGCAACAATGATATTGCTAAAATTAATTAAGACAAGCACAAATTTCGTAATTCTGAAAACGTTTTCATTAAAAATTAATTTTGCCACATTGTTCTGCTCATCTTTAAAAGCCATACCTTTTAAAAAGCGATGCAGGTTGGTATTATAATATTTGTTCCCAACATGACAATATGTTAATCCACAGGAAAGGCTACCGAAATACTTTCTTCTTAATCTAGTGTTGTATTTATTTACTTTCGGGTACGTACATCATTTTCAATATTACAACGAGCTAAAAAACAAATATATTCATACCAAAATTAATATATATATTTCCACTCGGCGTGAAATTTCGAGTAAACAACAAATTCTTATTACTAAAAATGGAAGATTGCGCTGAGAGTAGCGGCAAGTAAATTTTTGGCCTTCGATTTTCGAATTCATGGCAATTGTATAGGGATTCGAAAACATAATTTGTTGCCTCCAAGGAGAAAATTCCTGCCTTCAATCATCTCCTGCGATTTAGCAAGAAAGTTCCATTAATAAGGAGGACTCTTGTGATACAAAAGATTGCGTTTTTGAACATAACAATGCGATTTGCGATTTAAAAGAATATATTTCACACCTCTGAGTGCAATGAATCAAATCAAAATAAACAGAAAATATACAATAATTATCTGGATTCGCTCGCTGTAATTATTTTGGCCATATTGAAAGTGTGTAATCTATTCTTTTTAGTGACAAATCGCGTTCAAAAGCAAATATTTTGTTTACAGAATTTTCTATTGCTCAATGGATTCTAACTGCCAAGCCAAGCCAGGCAGAAATTTTGTTTTAAAGACTTTTTCTTGTCACATTTTGTTCCCTAGGAAGGGTGACATGAATATAACTGTGAAACTTTATATTTTCAGGAGGTAATTACAAGCAAAATTTCTTATTTCTTTTAAAGTTTTAGTATGATTTAATCTCTTGATTTGTTTGCTTTACCCCCTGCTTACTAAATATGTGTCTTCGTTTGCAGAGCTGTAGCCAGAAATCTGTGAGTCTACAAATCAAAAATTGTGTTCAAAATGACGTCCACAGAGCATACGCAGAATTTGAGATATCATCCAGGCCACCACGTCTACTCGTCAAATGACTTGAAATCTAACGAATGAAGACAATTCTAATTTCCAGTTTTGGACAGACAAACGTGACGGCAGATGACTGGGTGATATAAGTTCGACTTTCTGACGTCGTTGAATTGAATTGAAAACAATTTGAGAGGTTGAACTGCACAGATTTCGAGCTACATCCCTGCAAATGGAGAAAGTTTATTGGAATTACCCGGGATACACATGCCTGTTTATTGGTATTATTAGCATTATTAAATCCAAACGTGAATGGGCTTAGGCAATCCGTTTGTGCTCTCTCAACATCTTAACGAAGAAACAAAGTTTTTTACCAGTGCCAAATGCTGTTTCAATATGGCCATTTCTACAAAACTCTGTTAATTTGACATCATAACAACCATGACATGTTTTGATTCTTGCCCACAATAAATTATAAAAATAGAACAGTACCTTCAAATTAGAAAATCCAGTAAAATTTTCCAAAGCTGTAATCCTGAATTTAAGAAAACTTGAGCTCGTCAAGAACGTTTTTTACCACTGTTGCTTCCGGCTGCTTCTATGCCAAAACACCAATAGATAATTCCATACATTGCTCTTTGAAAACAAAGTTTAGTGTCACACTTCTAGTGTTTCAAGATAAAGTTGTTTCTCAGATAAATTCACAGCAAGTCGGTGAAAAAGATTGTCACAGTGACCCAGTACAACACGCAATAAACCAATGAAACGTTTGCCAAGGTATACATTGTTTTACATGAATATCGTCCAAGAAACAATTTCATGAATGATGAATACAAAAGCTCAAAAAGATAAAACTGTTGCGCAATTAGATTTCAGATGTTATCGTTGTCAATTGTACAAGATGGCCCAAAAAAATTGCTGATGTGAGAGTGCTTTAGCTTTGGTAATTCTGTTTTTGCTTAAATTTGATATATAAGAGGCTTTAGCGTATCTTTCGATACCTTGTTTGCCAAAATCTACCCAACAATTACTGAGTTACACTCAATGAAACCAAAAATAGAGGATTTCGGCTGCTGCAATCTGCTCAAATACTACATTATGGCCTTGAGAAAGCCATTGATGTTGGCTTTCCTTTGGTATAGCTCAGGGAATTTTAGTAGATTTTGGCAAACAAGGCATAGCATCCTACATCAGCGTCCAGCAAAAAGTAAATTATTAAGCCTGACGCTCCTCCACAGCAACTTCGCAAACGTAGGGACGAAGTCACTCCCAGCAGAAGTGACTTCGTGTCTTTAGTCAAAATACTCAAATCTCTGGTAAAGATGTTACGGTTACGATGTAGATTTCAAAGATGATATTTAGCAAAAATTACAACAGCGTTTCGTGGCTTTACTAAAACATCTATGTAAAAAGATATAGAAATGGTTTCAGTGATGTTTCCATTAGCGGAAGAAGACAACAGACAGCGAAATAGACAACTGTGGCAAAACGCAACGCAGCCATCAATAAAAAATACCGGCGAATTTTAAAGTGTTTTTAAGGCCCGGTTTATGATTTTAAATTTTAGAAGCTCCGGTTTACGAGTTAAGGTTACGTTTACACAGATTACGGAAATGTTTACATACAAACAAACAAACAACAAACAAACAAACAAACAACAAGCAGTGACGGGGGGTGTTACCAAAAAACCATGCCGACGTTTCAATTTTGTTTGCAATTGCGATTACGCAAGAAATTGCATGAATTTTAAATTCTTGAGCGACGTTGTTTTTCTGATATTCAATCAGGTCCTTTAACAATGTCACGGCGTGCAAAATTTTCCAGTTAGTGGAAATTAGGCAAGTATCAATCAAAAATACCAGCAATATAAAGAAAAAGAAGAATTAAATTAAATTACTAAGCTGTATTAAGACCAAGATTTTTCTGCTTTAAAAAGGACGATTTTCCGTAAGATTTTTCTGGTGTTGAGAGATAGAGCAAAATAAAAAAACATGTTCCAGTTATATTCTTTATGTAGGACGCAGTTCATGAGATTAACATTTAATTTTCTAAAATAATGAATAAGTTAACTTTCCTTGTTTAAGTCTGGGAAAAATCTCTTTCTGAAGAAGCGACATCATATCTTTTTTCACCTGTTTTAAAAAAGCAATTAAGTGTTAAGATCTTGTAGATATATATATATATATATATAAAGTGGTCTCTCCCTTATATGGATCATGGTCCTAAATGCAGCACCGACTTGTTTATTATTAATTCATTGTTTTGGCGCTTTTGAAACACGTAAACTCATAAAGTTTGCATCTAGATTCAAGTTAAAGCATACAACTCTCACAAATTCAAAAAATTTTTGTAAACAAGTATATGATTCGTCCAGGGCGATGACTCACTCAGGGGCGAGAACACTCTAGTATACAGTTCACCGGTTGTCCTAAAAAATTGATGACAGTTTGCTGAGTTATCAGGTCAAGGATAACAGCGCACATTACCATGAATTAACAGCGCACATTACCATTACCGCAATGCTGCTAAAGGATTAAATTAGATCAGACAGTTTCATTAACAAAATTAGTTCATTCATTCCAAAGTTATAAGCGATTTAGTTCATTCAAGCCTAAGTTATAATTTCGAAATCAAGAAGAAACGTGGACCGCGCTTAGTCAACATTTTAGCACCACCGTACTCGTAAAGCACGTGTTATCGTCCAGGGACCAGTTTGTCTAGCGCTAGATGTGCAAGTCCCTTGATGATACCACGTGCTTTGCAATTGCAGCAAAACTAAAATGTTGACCAGGTGTGGTCAAAATTTTGAGAATTCTTTAGTAACAACAATCTCAATAAAATCGCTAATAAATTAACTGACTTTAACTAAATAAATTTTCTTTTTCAACGTAGTTGGTATCTCATTTATAGCAAGTTGCACGGTTTTGCTTGGGCTAATAAATATGCAAACGTCTCACCATTTTTCAGGGACACCCGGCATACCGAGTCAGTAAAAAATCGAGGCTTTTTGAGCTCTATAATCCTGAGAATAAATGGTCAATCAGGCACATTTAAAGTCTGTCGTGTGCTCGATAGGCCAACTTGGATGTAAACATCTAGTTTGTCAACATCGGTATTCACAATTTTGTTACAATACTCACTCACAAGAATTCCTAAAATCAGCGAAAAGATTGACCAAGCCTGGTAAACATTTCAGCCTTGTCATAACCAATGAATAATGATTAACAGAACAGCAATTGTTGATTCAAATATTTGTATATACTTTCAAATTGTCAGGAGAGAACAAGTAGCTTTTAAAGACATCTTAGCTAAAGTTAAGAATGCAACATCACTAACATACAGTCAGTGGTATAATAGTTAGTATTCTTCTGCTATCTACCATGGGATGTGGTGCGAGTGGCCGGTGACGTGCAGTACACGGCAAATGGGAAAGAGAAAAGAGACAGAAGCGGCCACGGCGAAAGATAAGCCAGGCCTAGCCTGGATTCCAGACAACTCGCCAATTTTTTGAGTCTGGGGCTCAGGATAGGCAAAATATATGGGTAACAAAGGTAAAATAGGAAAGGCTAATTTTAAAGGATAAGCAAGACAAATTTAAAAACACATGATAGGCCAGTCAGGCTGATTTGCAAAGGACAGGCAAGGCAACAGAAGACCAATTGTTAAACATGTACCAAACAAGACAGGACAGGAAAGCTAATTCCAAAGGATAAGGGAAAGATAGACCAGGCTAATTTAAAAACATAGGATAGGCCAGGCAGACAGGCTAATTTTTAAGAGGTAGGCGTATAAGGCAAGGTAAAGCAAAAGGAAATAAAACCTCTTGTTTGCAAGGCAAATGGACTGCAATTATGTTTTTATCAATATGTTACTCGTTGTGAAATATTGGGAATGCTGGAAAAATTCAAACGAAGTATGCATGCATGACAATAAAAATCCCTCAAAATAAGAAATATCCAAGTTAATGTTACAGCTTTTAAACAATTTTGGAATCACTTTAATCGGTCAATCCCATAATTTTACAAAAACATGTCAAAGAGGGAAAATCTTTTTGGATCACCCGGTATAATTCAGTAGATGGGAGCTAATTTGAGATAATGAATTCGGCAAAAAGCAAGAACATTAAAGCAAACAAAGAATGAATAAAGTCTTACAAGTATAAATAATACACCTCATTGTTGAAAAAGCTTTATCAATAGTCAATTTCGCAAAAGATGGCGGCAGGAAATTATTCCTAAGATTCATTGCATTAAATTATCGATTGCCTATAGAATTCTTAACGATTTGCAAATTGCAATGTTAGAAGTTAATTTTGAAACCTTTCCTATAAATCGTTGTTAAATTTGATTACACTAATACCTCAGGCATATCAACTAGCTTTCGTTGTTTTGGATCTTTGTAACTCCAGTCAATGACAACATATTTCAGTTTCTTGAATTTCAGGAAATCTAATATTCATGAAAAAATAAAAAACATTCATGCAAAAATTTCAATAAAGAATGAAAATATTTCAAAACATATGTTTCTTCAATCTGATCAGAGAACCAAGGAACATCAAAACGTTGCTCACTTTAGTTGGAATCAACAAACTCTTTCAATATCAATTAGTTCTATTTTCTTTCATACAAAAATCTACCACAATTTAAAAATGGCGACAAAGTTTGGGGGTGAGTCAAAGTTCAAAGTTCAAAGTTCATGTTAGCATACACCCAAAAAATTAAGAAATAGATTACGGCTTCCAGGGCCAGAGTTTTTGCTTCTCGAAACCAAGGCTTGTAAATAGCACCAACTATTTAACATAGACAAACAAAACAACTTTAACCTAAATAAAACCTTTAAAAATCTTAAAAAAATAATTTACCATCAGACAGAAGTTTCGAGATCCTGTTTGGAGTTCCAATACCAATATGAATAACATTTTTTGACAAGAAGCTCTCTTGTTCCTCCAACTAAAAATAAACAAAAAAGCGTGAAGAATATTTTTAATCAGATTTTAAAAATCCTATGTTTTACTGTCCAAAAATAAAATCTTGGACTTTCCCACTTGACACAAATTAAAAGATAATCACGATTAAAAACATAATACTAACATGAAAAAGTGAGTTGCACTCAGATTAACTACAGTTTGCCGGTTGGCCCTGTTAATTAATCATTAATAGAAGCAAATACAACTTGCAATCTTCAATAAAGTACGGAATTTCGTGTACATTGTAAGCCCCTACAAGCACTAACCTATAATCTAAGTAGTATAACAACTCTCGGTCCTTTCTCTGAACGTAGCCACACCTATTTTGCTTTTATTAGCCACACCTAACTACAAAGTAAAAACCTCTCTAAAACCTTCGTCCGCTGATCATAGTCGGGACGTTCAAATCATAGCAAGTGCTAACCACTAGATTACACAAAAGCACTAGACTATACTCATAGATCGATGATATTGATAAGGAGACATCATTGGTGTAGATCCCATTGAAAGCGTTACCTGGCCCCAGAGCCTGAAAAATGTGTGTTTACTGGCAGCAAAATATTTCGTGTCGTACCCTTCAATGTTAATTTTCAAAACAAATTATAAAATCATTTGCCTTTCTTTTTATTTTATTTTTATTTGTTCTCTTTCCATTTTACTTTCTTTCTTCTCCGTTCTGTTTTACTTAATCAAAAAACTTTCGCTTGCTCTTTGCTCTTTGCTTCTTTTTCGTTTGCTGCTACTCATGGCTGGTAACGGAGGGCGCCACTCCTTTCCTTGGCGTAATAACCTCTTACCCCCAAATGTGAGCTGGTACTCATTCAACGACCTCGAAAGAATGGACAGCTGAGTTGGTTGTGGGTTTCTCAGTTAGAAGTTCTGGAAACTGGTCTCAAACTCATGCTATCACAAAGAGTTTGCTTCGAAACACAGCGCCTTAACCGCTTGGCCACTAACATTAGTTTCCATTGCTTAGTAATTAAAGTAGCGTATAAACGGGTAAACTGTAGAATGTATAGAACATATCAGATGTAATCATAAATAGGCCGGTATAAATTTTGTTAAAACGCCATGCTCACAGTATAACTCACATCACTAATATTAGCAAAATTAAAGGCCACTTTAAAGAAAATATAAATTATATACTATAATACCTTAAAATGCTTTGCAAAAAGCTTAGCTGTTTTGCACACTGGCGTTTTGAAGCCTTTGATTGCTCTGTGGTAAAAAATTAGATTTATAACAACCATTACGAACAATGATAAATCAATGAAAGGAAATAAAGTTAGGTACTATACAGCTTCCCAAAGAATATAAGAATATTTGTCAGTTTAAATTTAAACGTAAGGCACTATACAGTTTCCAAAATAACATATGATTTTCAACTATTCCGTAGAATATTAAATTCTTAAATTATAATCTAGACGAGCAGCGATGTTGAAACTTTGCAGCCTTGAGTGAATCTTTCCAAAAATGTTTCTTTGACAAATGTGTTAAATAAACGAAACACCCAAAGATGAAGACACTACTTTTCCAAAATCTACAGATCATAACTGGCCCTAAAACGCACCACTGTCGCATTCTCGGACTGGAAGTAATGGTTCTGCTAAACTTCATTATTCCTTACCAATAGTAACGAGTCTACTGGCAGGGACCGCCATACAGAATAGATGGGATAAAGGTTCTCCAAGTTTTTTCCAAAATTCTTGATTTTTCTATTGTGTTTATATACTCTCTGTTTCATACAAAAATAACTGGGGCTTTTACCCCGTCCACCTTGGGAATGCCCAACGGTTCCTGTCCTCATTTTATAAATAAAACAAAAAAAGAACCTGGAAAAAACGTCCACTCACCTAAGTAGATCAACAGACCGTCTAGCTGACCCAGATATGATCAGTAGGACAGGACAGCCTTTGTGTTTACTTTTTACAGATTCCAAGTCCCTTTGCCATCTCGGTATTACTAAAACAAATAGAGTAAACGAATCACCTCATTTCAGCTCCTTGCTATTATTTCACATACACACTAAAACATGGAACAACCCAAAACGACGAACCAACTTTTTCCAAATCTACACAACAATCCAAAACATTGGCCTCATTTCAACTCCTTTATCTTGTTAAAATCTTCTTGGCTTATTTTAGTTCAGTGTCTATTATGGTTTCACGGTCATGCAGATTTATTCAAAAATTAAAATCACAATTTAAAAAACAAAATCTTGATAGCTGTCGCACGGTATCTTTAAACAATTTCCTCTTGTATCACAAAAATTAACACCTTTCCGCTGCATGAAACAATTATCAGATGCTTACAAAAAGAGATTCATAAATACCTACCAAAATATTTAATATTTTTAGATGTTTATTTTGACAATGATTAACATTTCTAATTTTCCAAATGCAACAGAAAGTATCAACTCGGTAAAAACAATCCAAAAACAGAACAATGTTACTCAAAATTCTCCAACAGATACAGTAAGATACAGTAAAAAACTGGTTTTTGAAAATCAACATGTCTGGATTCTTAACATATTGGCAAGTTAGATAGAGTTTCGCTGAAGTATGCTGCCAACGATGTGACAGAAAGGTCAGAACAATACTCATCTACTATTTCAAATGATTCCCATAATTAAAGTTAACTCTTTGAAAAATTAACTCTTTGAAAAATCAATTTTCAAAAATAATTTGTAAATGTTTGCCAATAAATCTGGGAAGTACAATCTTATATTTTCAAATTTACAAATGACAAAGAGTAGCAATGCATTCCCAATAAAAAGATTTTATCACAAACATGTCTTACTTTGCTGAAAATATGTTGAAAGGTATTCAAGACTTGTTGGAAGCTGCTTTGATTTCATAAAACATTCATCTACAAAAAATATCAGGATATTATAAGTACATAAAGAACAACATCATCTAGAAAAACAATGTTGATATGGTCATTTTATTGGCAAACAACAAAGCACTCCATTGGAAAGTTATTTGTAAGTTGCCATTTCATCATAACGACAACCATTATTTTCTATACAAAAAACCACATTCAATCAATTTTTTTAAATTTATTTGTTCATTGATTTGCTTATTTTTTAATATCCATTTTAGAATTCGTCAAATATTTTTACGTTTTAGAACACCCAATGCATCGGGTAACCCAAAAAACTATATCCGTTTGTCGGGCTGTAGCTCTGGAAATGGAAATTAAATAGCTCTCATCCGTGAGCTTTCAAGTCCATTTAAAGAAATCGCATTTATTTTCAGTCCATGCTTTGATATTAAAATAACCTGCTTGCTCTTATGTCAACTTGCGGAGTTTTATCAGTGAATCTTTTCAAATTTAAATTCAAAAAGTCGAATTAAAGCAAGCAGATTGTTTGTTTTAATGTCAAAAAATGGGCTGAAAATAAATAATGATTTTTAAAAATAACTGTAAAGTAACTGTAAATAATTCTAAATTTTAAATTTTGGACAGCTAAAATGGTCGCAGATGATTGAGTGATATCCCAAACTATAACTTTGTCTTTCGGACGTCATTTTATGCACAATTTGAGATTCGTGGTCTGAATGACTTCTAGCTGCAGCCCTGCAAACGGGGATAGTTGTTTTGAGGTCACCTAGCAGGTCAACACAAAAAATCGTCATCGCATTTTGTTCACAGCATAAATGAAAGCTAAAATATTTTATTTAACCAAATAAAAATAAAAATGAAAATATGGAAATAAATGGAAGTAGAATACAAACCAATATCATCTGGTTTTAGGTCATCTAATTCCATTTCTGACAGACGCCCTTTTGATTCATTATAAAAGAAATCCCATAACCTTGAGCTGTCAATTTTTATGTCATCTTTTCGTTCATCTCCCTAAGAATGTTCATTTTACTCAGTCAAAAAAGAGCATTTTATTAAAGCGAAAACAACATTCAACTAAATTCTTCTACATAATAAAATAACGGACAGGGACATCTACCAACAATGGATACCTCCAAAAAACAGCAACCAAGTTTGTTCAGCAACCAGGTTTTGGGTTCGGTTGCTACTAAAAACCCCAGGGGCAGTACCATCTAAGTCAGGTAGGTGGGTGTAAACGCAAACCAAAACATATAGTAGTATGGTGCATGTCATTATACAATTTTGCTTCCTATAATATCTTTTTATCAAACATTTCCATAACATTTGTTAACCTTTTGTTACCCAAAAATATATGATTTCAAATTTTAGACCCAAAAATATATTATTGAATCAAAATTCCAGACCCAAAAATCTAGGACATGCCCCCTACCCAAGTCAGATGGTACTGCCCCCCTGGGCTAAAAACAAACTTTGAAGTCAAAAAGTTATCATTCTTTACCTTTTTGATCTTTTTTCTCTGCTTTTTGCTCTTATTTGTTACTATCTGACTACTCTTTTCATCCTCTTTTTTACTGTCCTCTTTTTTACCCTAAAAACACAAAAAAACAAAAAAAAATATGTTTAAAAAGCAAATAAGGTGAATAATTTATTTATAATACTCAACAAGTATTCACTGAATTTATTTTACCTTTTTGTCCCTCTTTCTCTTCTTTCCAATTTCCAGTTTTAGCACATTGTTATCTTTTAAAATACAGAAATAAAATATTAAAGCTTATTCAGTTTAATATCAAATTAATTATTCTACATTTATTCTACATTTAATACAAATATAGTTTTCTAGATCAATCATCCTAAAACTCAAATTAGCCAAAATCACTAAGAAAAAAGAAACGTTTTTGAAAATTTAACTACAAGTATAATCATAATTCGGTAAAAACCCACTAACTAAGTTTATGGTCACCTAAACACGGTTGTGTTGAAAGATTACAAATCAGAACACCCAACACGTTTGTGTTGAAGGATACCAAATTTTAAAACGATATGCAAAGATTAAAAGTAGACGATCTCTAAAATGAATCTTCATAATCATCATGCACAAATAAATTGATTAGGTATCAACAACAAAATTGCTGATTCATGGCAAATCCAGATTTCCAGATTCTAGGATTGGTAAACTCTCCATTATTTGAGTCCAGTGGGCAAGGTCAAACTTGTGGAGGGGTGTAACACCCCCAAAATGAAAAACAATAGGATTTTGCAGGGCACTTTGAGATTTTTGAAGGGAATTTTATCTGCCTTTACGAAAATACAATTATCAAATATATTTTTTGTCTTCAGGGACGGATCCAGAAAAAAGCTTGACTGTGTTCTTATGCGGCAGAGCCGTGGCAGGAGGTGGGGGCGAAACCCCCAGAACGTTTTTGGGGCCACACCCTATTTGGTATTGGGAAACTCCCTATTTCGTCAAGGGAAACACCCTATTTCATTGTAGAATACGCCTATTTCAAAAGTTCTAAAGTGGAAACGTGTGTTCCAAGATCAGGTGTAAAATAATACAGCATAATAGACATTTCCGAATCTACGTCACAGCTGTTCTACTTAAAAAGATATTAACCTTCGCACAAAACTTTACAAACTAATCTTCACCTGGAAAGATAACGTGCACAAATGTAAGTAAACAAACCAACTTCATTCTAGGCTAAATTATGAACAGTAAGGTGGAATTTCAAGAAATAAGTCCATTCTTAGGTAAAAGTTCTGAAAAAAGCATACCCATTCTCAGGTAAAGCGAAGGAAAAAGGCACCCATTCCGGCTGCACATCCCCACTACCCAAATTTTGAAGAATCCCCCCGGTATTTATTTCTCATATCCTGCAGTGTTTTACATTTCAAAATTGTTTGATTTTGATATTTACCATCCATTTCATTCGCTGATGATCAACATATTTCAGAATTAGGAGAACAAGAAACAAATGAAATAGAAATGACGGAAAATTAAATAAATGAGAGACAATGCAAGGACCGAAAATAAATAAACAACAAACCAATGAAACAATGGTCAAGGGTAGAGGAGGGGGGAGGGTGGGGTAACAAGAAGATCTGAGCGCTTTCTCTCCATTACTTTGTGAAAACTGACAATCGCTGGGGGTTTTTCTTTTGAGGCTTTTTCTTTTGATAGGCTTTTTTCTTTTGAGGCTCTGGTTCCAGGGTAGGCGTTCTTTTGCCATTTCATAATCTTGCTTCTAAAAATATCAACACCATCCAAACTTATCCAATTGTTTCTAACTGACGTAACCATTTATCATTTCACATAGTTCATAACCATTTGTCATGTTAAATAGCGAGTAGGCATAAATAGATCCAAAAATAGTTGAAGGATCCTGACATGACTTTCTCTGCGCTCAGACATGCATTTGACAATGAACTATGGTAATTCTAAAAATATCTCAAAGATCCAGAGACGCATCGTACAGATTTGACAATGAGATATCGTAACTTACAATGAGGTTAAAATTAGCATCTACGTCCCAACCTGGCAAATTTGTAAGATACCAAAAGGACACTAAAACATGCATTTTGGGGCATAAATTACGGACTGCAAAGATTACGGATAGTCAAGAAATTAACATGGTATTAATGATGGCAATGCATCAAAATCTTTAAAATCCATCAAAATAACGTTTCAATACCGCATCTCAGATAAAAGAAATTTTCCTGTAATTTTTTTTAAATCTGAAATTAAAATGAAAGTACCTTCATCTACTGCCGGTCCTGATGAATTCGCTAGCTCCCACCATTCTTCGTTGGCCAAATCATCCGCCATTTTTTTTTCACTTAACAATTTTGTTGTTGCTGCTGTTTGCAAAAGAGGGGGGATTTTTCTGTAAGATCTTGATAATGGTGAAAGAAATTTTTATGCCTCAATGCCTCAAGTTGAAAATAAACTCGAACACATTAACAATTTTCATATAATATGAGACATCAAATACATCAAGTTTTATTTGGAACTTTGAACTCCTTGCATATTTTTGCAAGTTGGATAGTTAGACTTTCTATTTGTAACCGAGGCTAAGCCAACAGGTCAGACGTTTAATATTTTACTTCCTGCTATTGTTATAATTTGTTCACACATGATGTGCACGAGACTTTGTCAATGAAACTAAAAGCCAACTAAATGCAGGAAATGTTTTTCTGGCAGCAACGATGAAGCTGCTTGGTGTCTTTAATTCTTTGCCTGATATATTATATTTATGGTTTGATGAAGATTATTTGCAAAAGCTGAAAGAGAAACTGGGAAAAGATGAGTGCATGAGAGGTCTTGATTTGGATGAAGAGGAAACGAGACTGAACGTCATCGGGCAATTCTTCTCTCCTCTTATTGCGTCACAGAAATTTATGTTGGAAGCTGGTGACCCATACTCGGCAATTGTCTGTGAAGATGGAAGTATTATTACCATACGTTACTTCCGCGAGCTATTCTTTATTGCGTTGTGCGGTGATGGTGAAGAATCTGAGTGGTTTTTGCAGAAAAAGATTTCATTTATAATTTATTTGATTAATGCTAAATATGGCCCATCTGCAGACGAGTTAAGACCCTCATCCACGCTTCAACGACAAAAGAAGTGGCAAGAGTTAGGCTGTTTGCTAGAAACATGGCACATTCTTTGTCGGCAAGAACAGATGTTTTTAGTAGAATCTCTTGAAAGGCTGCATGTCAACAGTGATTTGAATTCAACATGCTTGCAGCTTTTAGGGGATGCACTTTCAAAAGCAAGCAGAGATGGGAATGCTGCTCATTCTCTTCTTCTGGTGAATAACAAGCTTCTGGGTCTCTATTCACAATCACATGCACAGGAATTAAAAGCTTCTGATATTCTGCTCCTCACAGTTTTTGTGAAAGAAAGCTTTAAATATATCGATAAATCAGTGCCATTTTCTTTAAATAGAGCACCACCACAATTGTCCCACCAAAAATTTTCAACAGATGAAGGCAAAGAGCGATTTCAAAGACATAAAATTTCTGCACCAAGAAAGGTTGCAGATCAGGCTTCCAAATGTATTGCAACAAAGCCATCACCTTCATCGTTTACTGATTACTTGTCAGCAAAATCGACACCTATGGTTGATCCAGCATTTCCAACTCATGAAAAATTTCATACCCCACAAGGTGGGTCTCCAACATCACAAAATACAGAGAGCTTTAAGCAATATGATTCAATGGTTACACCACCTGACTTTTCAAATGTGACACAATCAGACCTTGAATACCCTTGTTCAGAAGCAAGCAATACATCTCCAACTACAAGTGAGGATTCTGAAAGTAGCACTGATGATTCTTTAGCAAAACAATCTCAACGAAGTTTAAGTTTAGGACCCAATGAAGAAACCCCTAAACATTATCAAATGTCTCTTTTTCTGAAGACAGCAGATTGTCCTTATATTCCACATAGTGTTGACTTTGTTAAGCTAGACTCTGCAACTGTTCTGGTCATATTATATGAAAATAGATTAATTAAATATGCTAAATTTACCCACCAAATCTTGAAATCACTAACAATAATTTTTGGTAAGGGTCGAGAAGTTTTATTGTCAGACATGGAATCAAATTTGAAAAAACTCACAGAAGGCGTTGCGGGTCAAAATGAGCTACAGTATCCACTGCTTTTGAATACAATTGATGTATTGAAAGAACGCTGGGAAAGTGCTAAGCAAAATGGTTTGAAAGCATACTTGGATTCAGAGGAATCTAAAGAAATTTCATCAAGACTGTACACATCATTGGCTGAAGTAGTTAAATGCATAAAAGCAATTTTTGCATGTATTTTCATTCACCCAAGACCTATGAAGCATGGCAGAGTAGAACGTCATTTAAAGATTATTTCTCATATATGTGAGCTAGCTCTGAATAAATTGTCAAATTTCTATAGCAGCTATTTGCAAGTTCGTGGACAGAGAAATGTAACAATGACAGCATATAACAATGACTTCCCTGGGCTAGTTCATTTCATATATGTAAATAGAAGTACAAACCAGCTAATTGCTCCATCATTAAATCATCAATCTGTCTCAGAAAAGGGTGTACAGGATGTCATTAAACAGCACCTTTGGGAAATGTGGCAATACACAGAGAACCATGTGACGCAAGGCTATTTGTCCTATATTATCAAAGATGGTGATTTTACTTATTCATATTTTATATGGTTTGAAGATTCAATGGGAAAGGCTCTCCCTGTTCAACATAGCCTAAAGGCTAATCATAATTGCAATTTGACTGGGGTGATGACTAGTGACTATTACAACGATTTGGTGAAGTACTGTTTTCCATCAATGTCTAAGGATTCGGTTCATTGCTACGAACTGTTCTGCATGCACATTGGAATTGTGAGCAATAGATTTGTTGCAAATTCTTGCAAGAAATTAGCAAGACAACTTTGGGAGTCCTCAGGAGAAGCTAGCTCTCCTATTGGCTTGCTTTAAGCTGAGTGGAATGGAGTTGTTAATTTTTCATTCATTATAAACATGTATTAATGCATATCACGTTTCACATGGCATATCACTTTTTTCTTCACATTTCAGTTCATTTTTATTTCAATTTGATTAAGGAGGGTTGCCCTACGTTCAGTTAATGATTTACACAGGGCCCACCAACTAAAGCTACTTACAGTTTTAAATAACAAATACTACAGTATCAAGCCAAATTCCAAAGTTTCTCTATTTACATTTAGAAATATTAAAAATTAAATTGACCACAAAAAGGAATGTATTGTAGATGCCCTTAATAGATTTAAAGATAATTTAAAGTCTGTTTAGACTCAGTTGAGTTCAGTCATTTCGTTAATCAGTAAAAGATATGCCAATGATCAATATGGCCTTCCATCTGAGCCTTTCAATAAGTGGTCTCCCTGGGGAATCAAAGCTGCTGCTAGTTAAAATTCTGGCAGCTGTTTATGAGGCTATTCCATTATTTAGTACGTCTATAAGAAAGATTTTTGTGTACAATTGTGGACATTTTCTTAGGTAACTTTTGATCTAGACTTGCTCCTAGTCCGTTTTGTTTCGTTAGTCAGTAAAAAAAATATACCATTGATCAATCTCCTTCCATCCGAACCTTTCAATAAGTGGTCTCCCTGGGGGAATCAAAGCTGCTGCTAGTTAAAATTCTTGCAGCTCGGTTTTGAAGTTTTTGTAACTGGTTTAACAGAACAACAATATCGAAAGTGAGGCTAAATAATAATTGTGTAAAAGTGTTTTCAAGGTCCCTATTGCAAGGAATTTCGTCCGATTTTGGTAGAGCCTGATTTTGCATGTTCTGCCAAGTCTAGACTTTTTTAATTTTAACTCCCAAGTTATTATGTTCAAGTTCGTGGCTGATTACTGTTCTTTGATTGGGCACAGACAAAGACTAGTGTCATCACTCATCAGCATACATTTATGTTTATGATAAATATGACCAACACTTAACACAAGTCAACAGTAAGGATAAATCATAATAGATATTAGCATCACTTGGACATCCTAGATTTATGATAAATATGACCAACATAACACAAGTCAACTGTAAGGGTATATCTTAATAGATATTAGCATCACTTGAACACCCTATGTTTATGACATGTGAATCGAACTGATATTTTCTGCCAATCTCGATATCTGTGACGATATTCTCTCCATAAACACCATTCGCAATATATTCGTTCTTAGTGAGTGGGTCAACAATGTTGCCGTTGCTGTCCTTTTTCGGTTTTCCCGACAGATCTTCCAGTTCAACTACCACACCATTTTT
>JAYJMH010030700.1:0-17112 GCA_036873815.1 Phacellophora camtschatica
TTTGGTTACATTTCACCATTTAGAACAGCCATTAAAAACCCCTTTTTGCCAGAGCTCCACACTACACGACCATTACGGAGCGCATGCAAAACGCCAAAAAATGGAAAGTCCAATTCCATTGTCCTTTCGTCAGAGTTTAATACACAATGTCGCTTTCAGTTGGTTTAAATCAAATTATTCTGGTAACATTCTGTGCATTAGAATTTTAATTTTTAGGTGCTGCTGCCTCAAAACCCCCGCAACGTAGTAGATAACTCTTTCATTGATTTTTCTAGGCAGTTTTCTAGGCTAGGTAATTTCAAATTTCAAAAAAGCAAAAGAGCATTTCATTTTTTTTTGCTTGATTTTCAGAGGCGGTTAAAGTTCTGGACCTTGTTATCAACAACGCGAATTTCATTGGAAGTTATCGCTACCAGAGCTTGGATGATGCGAAACATGTCACTGCGCTGTGTGTATCAATCAAAGGAGATGTTCTTCGTAGTCTCAGCTTGTGGAAGGAGGCCGCAAAAACCCTGATTCAATCTATCGATTTAACCAATGCGCTACAAAGAACAGAAAAGAAAATCATTTCTGGTTCAATGGCTCATTTGGCAGACACCTTTCGATATATGTCTTTGGGGGACTACGAAGAACTTTCAAAACAGTATGATCTTCGTACAGGACATCCCCTGAGAGAGGCTATTCGATATGCAACCGAGGCAGCACAACTGTGTATGTTCACGCCACTGTTTTACTTAAAAAACAAGGTAATTTAACTTACAGGGAATTTTTTGTTATTCTTATTAACTTTTGAGGCCTTGGTTGGTTTATTTAATTATCTTAGTTTTCATTGTCATCGCGTCATCGCAAGCAAACCGTAAAAAGTCTTATGTATGAGTGGGTTGATCCGTTTGTAGTTGATTCCCTAGACGAGTGAGCTGATGCATTTTTTCAGAAATGCTCCTTGATTACATATAACGAGCCAACTCACTTTGCAAGTCTGACTTGCTTTTCAAAATTGGATCATTCGGTCAAGACGAGCTGGCTTTTTCTCGTTCAATTTCGCGTGGCATGACCACTTTTATTGCGGAGCCACAAATGAGTCAGCTCACGCATGTAGTAGTGGCATAAATGCGTGAGTCGGACCCGGGTTTCAACCGGGTCAACTTAACCATGTAATCACCCCCTTTACAAGTCAAAGGGTAAATGGCATACAGTGGCCTATACCGTGGCAGGGGAAATCTGTCCCAAGGCTTCTCAAGGGGTCTCAAAATTATGCATTAATCTTAAATTATGCAAAAATTATGCATTATTAATTATGTTAATACATTATCTTTGATAAACATTTTAGATTTCCGGTTGGGGTTGTACAACCTAAATTTGTAAATTTTGTTTGCAGTTTTACAGGGCCCCCAATTTTTGTATTGATGATGTGGTCCCATTTTTAGATGAAGTAAAATGTGCGGTCGCCGTCATTATTTACCAGGATTTGCGAATTTGCAGGTTGTAGCGAATATAACGACAATGTCAAAAGTAATTTTGTTTTTTAGCGACGAGCTGGCGATCTGAGTTTGACGATTTCCAAAAAGTTAGGAAAAGACGAAAGCAGATATCAATACCTGGAGAATGCTGCACACGAGTTTAGAGAAGGCCTTCGCTGCCATGACAGCATTTCCCGTCTTGAAAGCAAGGATCAGTTTTATGAATTTATCCTCGCCGTCCATAGATTATCGATCATCTGCCAGGACGAAGCTGTGACGAGAAAGATCGGTAAAAACATCGGACTAACTTTGGAAAGAATTGCTAAATTGCTGTATGAGCATCACTGTCTGTTTCTACAGCAAATAAAGCACACGAATTACTCTAAAATGCTTATAAACATGACTCTGAATTTGATGGATTTGCCTGAGATTCCATTAGATGACAATTTAGAAATGATTGATTCCTTCGT
Organism: Phacellophora camtschatica; assembly: GCA_036873815.1. Lineage (NCBI taxonomy): Eukaryota > Metazoa > Cnidaria > Scyphozoa > Semaeostomeae > Ulmaridae > Phacellophora > Phacellophora camtschatica. The sequence goes on from JAYJMH010030700.1 coordinate 1,931, forward strand.
TCCGCTTGTTGAAATAAAGCCAAATACTGTTGTGAAGGCTTTGCCGATGATAAAGATGGAACGGGTTAAAGAAATTAGTGATATTATAAATCTGCAAGGTAGTGCAGCCGTAGGCCTGAATCGTGAGGATCAGGCAATAAGAAACGAGTTGGGAAGTTCATCAGAAATTGCGAAAAAGGAAACAAATGGACAATCTGACAATGATGTCCACACAGGAATTCAGACAGAACGTTTGAGTGGAGCTTTTGAAGCAATGTCAAGAGCCATGAAAACTTACAGTTCGAGTGAATCGACTAGTACAGATGACAAAACTTTGACCAACATTCGAGAGAGGACCACTGTCGAATCTTTGGAAAGTGACGTGAAAAATTACGCTTCACCGAATATTTCGGACAGTTTGACTAAATTGACAAACGAAGTCCTTCAGATAACGGACATCCGAGCAAAGACCACTGTTGATTCCACTGAAGATGACATTGTAAGCGCATCAACTTATGCCGATTCTCAGGAGGAGGCAGTGTCTATTCGGTCTTTGAAGACTGTTTCTGCAACAGTCGAATTTTGCTATGCCACTGCGGAGGACGAATCGGCTGCGGACAGAAATACGAAAGTCAAGAAAACGATCAGCACGCTTGAGATGAGTGATAAGTCGAATGTTGATTGGACAACGGTCGAGAGGTTGCATATTGGAGCGAGGCTGCCAACTGAAGTTCATAGTAAGCACTTAAGTATTTTTATTTATCGTAGTGTCGCTATATAGACTTACTGCAATCGTCGAAGTTGTTGCTATCGCTCTACCATACGACTCATAACATTCAAATCAAAATACTGGCCTTTTTGACAAAACCTCTTTCTCAAAAAAGACAAAGCATAAATTGCCGACTAAACTCGAATGCAATTGCAAAAATCTGTGATTGGAGCCACAATCAAGGACGCTGGGGAGAAAGCACGGGGATAAAAATTTGATTTTGTGGGCAAACAATAGCTGAGAAAAATCACTGAAAATTATTCAATGAGTCGTAGTATTGATGGGAGCATCAAATCATCTTACATTTAACGTTTTTCCTTTTCTTGATTTGGATATTGTAAGCCATCCGGAACCAACTACATATCCGTGCATCTGTGTATCCGTGCATCCGTGTCAAGCATTTACAACCAATGATAGGGAGATTGTTTGATTGTTTATATTTTATATGTAGCCTATTTCTTGTTTTACAGGATCGTTACAATGGCTGTACGACGCAAGAATAAAAGTTTGGACTGCTTCAGAAACACTTGCATATATTGGAGAAAAACTTCAGCTTGGAGAAAAAAAGGGAGCTTGCAGAGACGCTTTTAATTTTGAATTCTTGGAGCAAGACGACCCTTTGAGAAAGTATGACTTATATGGCCTGTTGATATGAGGAAAACTATCTTGAGATGAGATGAGATGAATTTCAGCTTTCGTTTATATGAGAAACGTGAAAATGAAAATGATGAGACAAATGAAAACGAAAGGCTGAAATTATGATTATAGAAAATTATAATAAATTATACTTAAAATTGATGCTTTTAGTTCTCTTCACATTCCAGCGTTTAGGTAGAAATTTCATCCAAACTGGGTGAGATCTTACTTAGTAGGAGTTCTAATCGGGTTGGCCTATTGCCATATAAACGCTGTTTGAAAGATGCAAAGATCCTGTTGGAAAGTGAAATCTCGCCTCTCAGTTCAAAGCTTCAAAGGTGGGATGACTTTATGTACGCGCAGGCTGAAATTCGTCTCACTTCTCATCTCGTGGCATAAGTATTGGGATGACATGAACAAATCGTTATTCTATGCTGCTTTTAGTTTTACTTCCAACCATGACAGTCGCAAATAAGACGAATAAAGGATTTTGCATTACTTACCGTTTTCCAAGAGTACTTTTTGTTTTCAAAGAGGTAAAAAATTTGCTTTAAATTCGGAAATTTAACGCCAAACTAATTTTGATAAAAATCTCGCTGCTACCTTAATCGTAATTGTCTATTGTATTATAGAAAAATGAACATTGATTGATTGATTGATTTATTTGTTGACAGGTATGTTGGAAAACAATACCGATTGGAGAAATACAAAAATAATCCCCGATTTATGCAACAGTACAGACAAGACATTATCTGCCAATCTCTTTCAAGGTACTACGCCACTTTGTTTAATAAGGCGTTGTACCAATCACCAGAAGGTAATTAAAAAAGTTTTTATCAAGTTTTACCATGGGTTTTATCTTCTATCTCTCTCTCTCGCGAGGTTACTTCGTAGGCGCATAAAAAGCATCGCAGCGAAGTTGCAACTGTTTCACCAGATAGGTTTGTCAGAAACAACACAGTAATAAAGAGGACGTTGTACGAACAACAGTAATCGTATTTTAAAACCCATGGTTTTATTTTGAAACTTTTTCGAGACTATTTTGCAATCAGGTGCGTCGTGAGCATGTTTATATTTGGGGGAAGAGGGGGGCTGTCGAAAACATTTCCTATGAATGTTTGAACTTGCCAGTTTATTTATTTAATTTGTTTTATTATTTTACTTTATTATTATTATATATTTAATTATATTACATTTTTCCACAACAAAACTAACAGCCTCGATCTCACCACTCCATATAATTCTTTTTGAAAATACAGATTTGGCTACTTTTATTTTATCTAAAAGTAAATAATTTAATCAATAATACTTAATTATTATACGACATATGTACCGATGAATAATTTTTTTTGCGATGTTTGGAGCTTTGCTCTTCACCAGGTTGGTAATTTAGATCAATTGAACTATTTAATGTTTGCCTTTGAAATTGCTAATCGAGCACAGATATTTATGTCAACTGCTCGTAATTTGGGAATTCACGACATCCAAGAATAATTTAAAATACACATATTTGTTCGAAGAATCAAAAGTTTGAAAGCAATTGAATTCAGTATTAAATGGCATTCTTGTGGCTTTAATTTGTTTTATGTTTTATGTTTTATGTTTTATGTTTTAGGTTTTATGTTTTATGTTTTATGTTTTATGTTTTATGTTTTATGTTTTATGTTTTATGTTTTATGTTTTATGTTTTATTTTGTATGTTGTATGTTGTATGTTGTATGTTGTATGTTATACGTTATACGTTATACGTTATATGTTGTATGTTGCATGTTGAATGCTGCATGTTGTTTTTTGTATGTTGCATGTTTCTGTTGCACGTTGCTTGTTGCAACTTGTATGTCTGAATTCTACGAGTTGCATCAAATAGGGAGGCGGCTCACGGTATTTATATTTCTTGTGATACAATATTGTATTCTTAGCTTTGTGTTAAAACAAAGGTTTGAAGTACTGTTTTTTTTTCAATCTTTAGGTGACAATATTGGACAAGTGCAATTTCTCCCATCTGTTCTTATTGAGATCTTGGATACTAAAAATGAACCAGAGAAGTATTACAATGTTGAACCTTACATAGCTGGTGAATTTGTGAAAATAAGCAACAATTTTGCTTGGACTGTGCAAGGAGATGTTCCTGGAAAGGATCTCTTGATGGCTTTCAGCCATTTTTCTTATTCTTCGTCTGATGGCAAATTGATTATTGTCGACATTCAAGGCTGGACCACCAGAGAGAAGGCTGGTCAAACGTTTCTGACAGATCCACAAATTCACACAATGGATAAGAAGGGATTTGGAACAGCGAATCGTGGGAGAGACGGGTTTCGAAAATTTTGGACAGAGCAGCACGCGAAATGTACCAGTATTTGTGAAATGCTTCAACTGGATGTGAATCGACCATCAATTGAAATGTTTACTTGAACGTTTTGGAGCAGATGGTTTTTGGAGGTAACTGCAAGAAATTTATGTATCAAAAGAGCAAACTGAGAGACTGAGAGAAAGAATCGACTTAGTTTTAAAGTTACGGAAAATCTGAACCATCATAATATAATAACAATCCCATTCCAGATCCTCAAACAAAAAGCCCCTCAGAAAGTTGTACAGTTCTGAGGGCAGCTGGTCTCATTTTCGTGTAGCTTGCCAGAGCTTTTCAGAGGCGGTCATGTCCCTATGGGGACAGTGGTCCCAGTTCTGTCCCAAAACTTGGCTTTTTTCTCTGATCCTTGCGCCAGCTCTGTCTTAAAAAAGTGGTTTTCTTAGCTTTCGGTGAGTTTGGCTTATTTCTCATTTTTCTTTCGGACAATTGATCACTAAGGTAGGTATGTCCCAAAATTTGGTTGTATCCACACTGTCAGCACTGGACTTTTTCTTCTCAATCAGAAGACAAAGCTGAAATCGAGATTATTTGTACCAAAAAACGAGCACATTTTTGGCTTATTTCGTGGTTTTCATGGATAAAAATTGGCGCGGTTGATGTGGATTTTTACATTGCTTTTTACCTTTTTTGCAACCCGGTGGAAACTAGGGAAACATGACAGGCAATTTAATTTAATCTTAAAGAAATCCTTTTGCAAAAACTGGGTAAGACTGTTGGATAGTGTTGGACGAAGGTAGCGTCGCTATTGACAGCCATGTAAAACTGGGTAAGATTGCAAGAAAAACTAGGACATATGTATAAATACTGTCTTCGTTATGTGCAAAGAATGAGTAACATTGCGGAAAGACTTGGGACATAGGTAGCAACATTGTCTTTATTCGGTGAAAAAGCTGGTAAGATTGCTTAAAAACTAGGGACATAGCGTAGCAACGTTGTATCTGATATTTCGCAATTCAACGTGTAATTTGATAATAAATAATTTGGCGAGTTGGATTTTATTCAGGAGGTAGTCAGACAGACCTTACATCAAACTAATGTCGAACTTCGTAGATGCCAAGATATTCTAGCAGACGATGAGGAAATTTTGTATTGAACGGCTTTGCCCCAAAAACTAGGCTTTTTTCTAGTTCTATTCACTGCATCTTCATCAAAATCGGGTTGGTCTATTTCTGGTCTCGGGGTAAACATGGGGTCAAAAATTTTACAGTACCTGTCCGCCCCTGGCTTTTTAAGTGGCTGAAGCCCCTTTCCGGTCTCCAGCCACTCAGAAACAATTGAATATATCTTCTTCGCTGAGCAATATCGCTCTCATATCGAAACGTTTTCCCATTTCTTCAAAAGTCTTGTTGTGCTTAAAAGGGCATTGGTGGAAAACTCCACAATTTGAATTTACAACGCTGCAAATTAAATTTCAACACCACGAAGCACTCACAAAATCACATCAGAATAATCTCTGGCTTCTGCTTGCAAATACTTTGTTTCTCCAAAGGTAAAGACGCTTGCTTGACGGATAAGATAATTTTTGTTGGTTTCTGATCAATGAATCCTTTTGTAATTATGATGTTGTGTCGTAATATTTTTTGTCATTGCCTAGTTTTGAATATTCATTTTTCTGATGCATCAATTTTCTAACGTAAAATCAATCACAGAGAGCATAACTTCTAATTTGCCAATCACAGGCTTTCTTTGTCAGTGGTTTTTCAGCGTGTTACTTTTGGTAACAGCCAGTGCCGTAGAGCTAGGGAGGCTAAAAGAGGTCCTTGTTAATGCCTAAAAACGACTGAATTTCACTCTGTTGGTATTGTTTTGGGTGATTTTTATTTTGGAGCCCCCCTTGTTGTTTTAGTGGAGTGGCACTACATTACTGGTATCATGGCTTCAACTTTGTAAAATTTAATGAAAATGAAATGAAAATTTTTTACGGAGTGACCCAAAAAGCTATCTCTTTTTGCAGGGCTGTAGCCCGAAATCTGCGAGGCTGCAAATCTAAAATTGTATTCAAGATGACGTCCGAAGAGCAAGATTAGAATTTGGAATATCATCCAATCACCTGCAACCAGGTTCATGTGTCCAAAATTTGAAATTTTTTAATCCGTAAGCTTTCACATCAACTTGAAGAAATATCATTAGATTCCAGTCCATGTTTTGACATTGAAACAAACTGGTTGCCTCAATGGTGACTTGTAAGATTAAAATTTGAAAAGATTCACTCGTCAAACTCGCAAGCCGGTATTGGAGCAACAGGTTGTTTTAATTTAAAATATGGACTGGAAATGATGTTATCCCAAACTCTAAGTTGATTTGTGGTCTAATAGATGTTAAGCTACACTGCAATAGGAGGTACGGAGATTTGCAATCGGAGATTTTTTGGAGTCCCTTGGTATTTCATTTATTTTACATGAAATTGAGACTACACTAGGAGATCTTCACAGATTGTTTTCATGTCGGATCTTCACAGATCATTTTTATTTCATTAACAATTACAATGAATAAATAAATAATTGTACATTGCATTGCAAATAAATATGTGTGAATGAATAAATAGCGGTTTCTTTCAAACTTAAGAAACGCTTCCAACTTTCAAACTGAAGAAACGAATCGCAGGAAAGGCCATACATATGGAACATTGATAAACAACGTATATCGTCATCCCAGGGGGGTCACTCAAATGTTTTATATACGGGGAGGTCCATCCACAATTATCAAAGTTTACCCAAAAGTATCGACTAAAATTTTTGCTCACCCAAAAGTATCAGTTTATGTTTTAAATCTGTGCTTAATTTTTCTGTTGAATAAAAATTATCCTTATGTAATGAAGATTTAAGGTTAAAATTCTCTTCAATTCTGAAATTCAGTCATAATGAATGAATATCTTGTATTTTGTGTGTGACTTTATACATGGCTGGATTGCAAAAACCTTGTTTTGACAGATGTTAAAAAAAATCAGAACTATTTTGCATCTGGTATGCATTGATTAAACCCAAAAGTATCAAAAAAGATATTTTTTATTAGTCAGCTACCCAAAAGTATCAAAAAATTATATTTTGCAAATCAGGTACCCAAAAGTATCGGATCACATAGCAAATTCTTACCCAAAATTTTCGGATGGACCCCCCCGTATATAAAAAATTCAAGTGACCCCCCTGGGCCTCCCACCCATAGTTAAAACCTATCATATCAACGTCAAGCAAATATAGAATCATCGAAACTAAAGCTCCTCCGTAGCAGCTTTTCAAACGTGGTGCAGCATAAACCAAAAACTTGGTAACTAGGTTGTTGATAAAATTAACTCTGAACATGTGCTGATATATTGTCTGTAAAATATTTGCTCTGCTATTATGTTTAAACACGTTCGCAAGTTGATGGCTTTTTAGTTAAACAAAGTAACACATCAGCAAAATTGCAGACCGCACGATTCGGTTGTCAAGGCACCAAATGCGTATTACACCTGTATGAACATCTAAACTGACACACGATTAGCATGATAAAAGAGCGAGACAGTAAAGACATCGAATTTTCTTAGATTTTCGGTTTATGCTTTTATTGATTCGCATTTTATACTTTTGCACGAGTCGGTGAGTGCTTCGTTTTTGTTTTTGAAATGAAAGAAAGACGAACTTATTTCCTTCGGCGTTAAGCGATATGCTGAGGCTGAGGATTGAACAACTAATTTCGCAAGACAAAGAACTGCTATAGAAAACCTTTTTTCAGCTGTCAAAAAACTCAATACTTTTTCAAAACTTCTATCAAAACCAAGAGCAGCTGTTTAATCAAGATTTTCATTGATCTTTCGTCCTAAGAAACATCTTCGATTGGTTTTAAAATTGAACTATCTCTTGTCTTGAAAGAAATCTTACAACAAAGACAATTTTTGGGCATTAATTTCCTAACCTAGCAACTATTTGCAGCTTTGAACTTCAAAGTAGCTTTCTTGGCAACGTATAAAAATGCATTGTCTTACTTGTTTTGCAATTAAAAATTTAGCAAAGTTGCATTTTGAAATCCTGAAGAACTTTTTAAATACTTTTGTAGTTTCAGATTTTTACATTAAAAGTTATGTTGATTTAGTGTTTTCAACTTTCTTCATGAGGATGCCTATTTTCAATTAAAAAATTTCAATCATGGATCTTTCACTTCCTCACATATCTTTTACATAATAAACTATACAAGAATGTGTAAATGTTTTTTTGAGAAAATTGTGTAGCTTTTGAGCGTAACATTTCTTTATATCTTTGAAAATAAACTTTATTAGTTGGTTAATATATTTGAAGTTGGGAGCTTTATTTGGGAGGTGTAGATTCAGAACGAGTACGTGTACGAGTACAAGATTGGAAAATGCACTCCAAAAGGAGATTTAGCAAAGAAAATAGCTTCATTTGTAAACCTTTACATTCTATTTTCATAATGTAAAAGACTTCTTGATAGACTAAACCTTCTTGAAGTCGTTATAGTTAATTAAATAACAGCCAATTTGCTTTTTTTCTGTGAGCCTTCAGCTCTGAGTCTTCAGCAAGACGACAAAAAATAGTCAATTTTACGTTGCAGATTTAAAAAGCAGAAAGTTCTGATGCCCCATAGGAAGAACATTTTTTACAAGTTTATTCTTCAAATTTTTAATTCAAGTGTTTTCCATGTCGTAATCGTACTCGTTCTGGATCTAAAGCTCCCTGCTCTTCTTTTCATTTCTCTTTACTTCATCATTTGTTGTGCTACAACATCAATGTCAGGTTTGAAATCAATTTCAGGCCTCTTTTACATTGTTTCTTTGAACATAAGCTGCTGGACGTTTCCTTTTCCTTCTGTCAGGCAACTGCTTGTTGGTTGTGACAATTGATATTAAGTCAATTAATAATTGCAAAATTGGCTGTATTTCATCTCATAGTATGTATGTCTGAGTAAAACACACACAAACGCTATATTTCCGTGAAAACAGCCTGTTTCTACCAGCTAATGTACATTCAGAAACAATTCACTGCTGGTCTTTGCATCAAATGAGCTAAAACAGGTTTTATTTCTTAAAAGACAAGCAAAGAAACTGGTACCCGTTGCAGAATTATAAAACCCTTTGATCGAGCTAAGGTTTACAAGGTTGTGAGCTGCATTCAAACAAAGGCACGCAAGCTCGATTCACCTGCTATATTGATCATATACTGCCAAATAGCATTGATAAAGATTACTTACCAGTGACATTTCAGTGGAATTTTGAGCTTCTACCATGGCCGACTTTACCTCAGAAAGTGATGCTGTTTTCTCTTCAAAATCGTTGAAAAAATGATGAATCCACGAAACGAAGTCTTGGCGTGCGATGTTCTTTAACAGTCGCTTTGTCAGCCAGCCGAGAGTTGTTTGCAAGGACTTCTATGGCTTTCTTTAATTGTTCACAGATCTCTTGATTCTCACAGTTAAATACGCCTTTTCAACACCGATATCTCTGGTCGCGAGATTTATATTTAACCAGGTTTGTCGAGATAATGTTATTAATTCGACTGAGCGCGGTAAATTTGCGTGCTACGCTAAAACTTCAGATAGAGTAAGTACAAACTGTTTTCAGATGTACTCAATCAAGTGACATTGTTGTAACCGCAATGAGAGCACATTAGACGGACAATCTTTCATCGAAGATATGTGGACGATCTGTTCACTCCAGTTCACAAAAATGTTTCGTATATTTCGTTGCTTTCCAGTCATTCGTTTTGATTTATCAAGACGATAACAGCAATTTTTAACACAGAAACTCGAAGCGATTCTTTACACATTAAAGTCGATTCGGTCGTCATTCATATTCACGGTGAAACTAATCGAACATGCTTAAATTAAGCAAGTTAAACGCTTTCAATCTTTTGGTTTAAATTTGTCTATTTACCTTACAATGTGTTGATAATAATAACTTTGACAAACTTTCTATGGTTTCTTGCATCAGACAATAAATCAGTTTCCATGGGAATTATTCATGAAAAGTTGGTATCTCTCTGTATTGTCTTGCTTTCTTTGACGACTGTAAAAGGCCAAATGTCCTTATTTCCAAAGAATGCGTGAAGCGAAATTTCACTGAGAAGCTTTCACTAACTCGCTATACTCTATTTGAATTTCTGCGTGTTAGCAACTCGCCTGCTGAAATATATTTTAGAGACGCTCTTTATAAGGCAAACAGAGAATCATTTCCAATTATTTAGGCTGCATTTATGTGTGGATTGGTGCTTTCATCACGTTCTCGATGTTTGTCTGTAAGCAGGTGTACAGAGTAGACATAAAGCTGTATTAATATTGAATCATCTATTTATTTTGCAATTTGAATCCAATTGTTTTTTATACTAAGATGAAAAATGTTTCCTGGTTCAGCTTTTGGCTCTTTGTTTTCACTCTTTAAGACGGATGGCCTATGCCTTTTAGTGGGCTTATTGAAACTCAGTACAAGGTTCATTTGGCCGTTGCTTAAACTAGTTTTGTACCTGGTGTTCTCAAAACGTTACACGTTTACCAAGCTATTGCAAAGGAGATTTAACCTTACTATTTCTGTATTTGGTGGCATTTAATAAAAATGGCTTCAATTTAAAGTTTGATGCTTTGGATGGCAAAATCAAATGGACAATCATTGAGTTATTGGCTGTTTATGGCAAAGGAGCTCTAAAGTTAGAAATGTTGAGCATTGAATGTCACCACACAGCGATACATTATTTGCCAATTCATTTCATTCAACTGAAAGTAACTTGATTTACCTAAGATTTACAAGGAATAAAATTGCAATATTAATGGTTGAATGCGTATGACAGTATTTGTAAGTCTAACAAGCACCACGAGTTAGACCAAGATGATTCTCACATATACCAAATCTTTCGGAGTCTCGAGTGGGTGGGTCTTACAATTAATTTACCTCGTGTATCATAAAGCTTGCCATTGGCGTATCATAGAATTCTTACAATTTCAACCTTGTATACGTAGTTCTACTTGATGCACGCGATGTTTAACAACACGTTTTTCTTACAACTATTCCCAGATATCTTTAGAAGAAACAGGCTTCTACACAATGTGACTTTGGTTATTAATTTAGAAAACGTTGGTCCTTATTTCGTGATTTTGGCCCTTATTTTTAAAAAGATTTTATTCCCGATGTCTTGAAGTAGGCATTATACAAGCTATTATTCATTCATTATAAACCAAATAAATTCATTTCCATCAAATTTTAAATTATCTAATTCCAGCTCTAAGTGTACAAAGTCAATTAAAAAATTCATCTGTGACGCAGAGTCAAGCAAATCATTACAGTCACTTAGTCAATGACCAGATGGAGAAAGGTTGAAGAAAACAAAGGAAAACTATGCACCACACCCAAACCACGCCTTTTCCCCATTGTTTATTGAGGAAGATTCCTATAGGTCAAACTTTACGTTCGGAGGAATGTTGATCAATTTTCTGGATTCTTCTGTAATTGTCATCTGCTTGACATTTAGCGTCAGCGCAAAATCATATTTTACAACAAGGCCAGTTCAAACCAAGAAATAAATTTAAAAAAAGTAAGAGCCCTGTTGTCGTGATTTCATTTTTTTTATTGAAAATTCCGGTGCCCAGGGTTCATTCTCATAAAATGCTGAAAAACGTGGTTCCCATCAACAATGTCTTTAACTGGCACAAAATGGCTGACTAGAATTAACATTATTATTATTATTATTTAAAATTTTATGCCATCTATATATACATTATTCACCCTAAAGCTTAAATTATTTTTGAGGATATTTCAGTGTACTTGAATTCCAAATTCTCTCTTAAATCAATCAAAAAACAAAAAACCCAAAGCCCCGTTGAAACTTGGGCCAGCAAAACCCCGCCTTTGGACAGTACAAAAAAATGTGCCTGCCCCGTCGCATTCTCCACCGGCCCCATTGCATTCCCAACACAAGAAGCGCGACATTTAACTGGAAGCTGTGTTTTTACCGGATTTTACCGCAAAGTTTTACTAAACTAGTAGCACTAAAGTTATTACCGCACTTAATCAAAACTGTTGAACCCAGTTAGGCTAACCGTCGCTCTTTTCGTGTACTTTATTCGTCCGCTTCAAATTTGTTGCCACACCTGACTTCCGAAATCTAAGAGAAATTTTTAAATAACTCAAACATAACAAAATCAGACTATTTTTGACCCAAAAATATCACGAATGTTGACGACATACAGGTTGTAGTTATATTTCTTATACCCAGGGTATCTGAAATAGTATCTGAGATTGCCTAAGTCATTACAAAAAGCATCGAAATTCAATTTATGATCTGTGAATCAAGATTATTCAAAACATTTTAAGGAAATATCCAAATAAGCAAATAAACTTTTTATGATCGATGTACATGAACCTCAGAATATGACATTTCGAAAAATCTTTACCTATAAATATCAGAATGATATCCCCGGTATGAAAAATAATCAAGTGCCCCCACCCCCTTCCCCCTCCTGGGAAACGTCACTCTTTTTTATGTGTTCCTGAGCTAATTGTGTTGTGCACCCATTGTGGAATGGGGTCTGAGAGCAGCAAAAATGTTGTATATTTTGAAAATCCCATTCTTTTGTGAACTCGCTTATCTAGCTTAGGCCATCATCATCTTCAAAGTAACCTATTGTTTCCCTATTGTTATGGTCATGATTCAAAGTCTGAGTTTCTTATTCCGTGGTTTCCAAAAGGTGGGAACTTACCGCATTAAAAACGAGTGTCTTTGATTGAAAAAAAAAAGGATAAATTGCAAACGACAACCTATTTTTGATAACAGGAGTTTTACTCACGCATTTGTTGCTTGTTTTAACTAGAGTTAATGGGCGGCAGATGCAAAAAGGCACTTTGTGTATGATTGCAATTATCCGGTGCTGCGAGAAAAGCAAAGTGGATGAAATATTCGCTTCAATCGCAGTTTTATTAATGAAAGGAATTTGAGTTTAGTGGATAATTAAGGAGAGGCGAAATCGAATTTTGGCATGCTCTGCAGGTGTTATTTCTTCTACGTTGAAAAGAGGTTTAAGAGGTGTTCGCCTTTACGCTTTTACACTTATGTTGCTTTATTTGAAGAAATAAATCTGTTTTTTTATTCTGTTGCAGAACGTTATGTATCTTGATAACAATTCAGAATTGTTTTGTTTTACATTATTACAAACCACCTCACACACACGTTCGCGGGGAGGTTTGGGTAAAAATGTAAACAAAAAAGAATTTAAAATCAGTTTTAAAATCAAGAAGCTGCAAGAAGAGGGTGGTAAAGGGTTTTATCATGATCCGTGATTGACCCACTCAGAAGGTCCGTGAGCCGCGAATTGAAGGTATTTTATTTCGTGAAACATGACTGGTTGTGTAAAAAAGCGTTATTTGAAAAATTTAAAAGTTGAAATGATGGTTGATCAATTTTTCTGCGGTTTTTCTGGCAAGGGATAGCAGTAAAACAGAGAGGGGCAGGGGCAATATGCAGATGCTCCAGGGCCTCAGCCAGAAGGGGGCCTCCACATTTGTTTAAATAATTTGTCTCCTCCTGAGAAAATGGAGACTGAGAATACACTTAAAGAAACATTTACATTTCATAGCCTTAATGTTTGGCAATTTTTTAACGCAAGTTCCCGGACACTTATTTTATTTGGGTTCCTTCATAGGGTCTTGTTTTATTGGGGTCCAAGCATGGTTTAAATCTTGCTTTTATTTAGCCCCCCCCTTCATGGAGTCTTGTTTTTATTTGGAACCCCTGAAAAGTGTTTTAACCCGTGTCACTCAGGAGTCCTGTCAAAATAGACATTCAAGCGAAGATTGCACGATAAAGAAATGATTTCTCGCAAGGACCTCTGTTCTAGTTTTCCCCAGGGGCGTCCCCATAAGAGGGGTACGGGGGGCGTTGTACCCCCAATACTTTATCTGTCGGCACAAACGAAATTTTTTTCGGCAAATTAAGATATATCGCAAACAAGGAAGGCAGATTTCTGTCGGAAATTATTTGTATAAATGTCGTCATTTGACCACTGATTTTTCAAACATATTAGCAAAAAATTCATAATTGTTTTCTGGAAAAGATCACGACTTGCAATTTGCCGACAAGCATTCTTGTTAGAAAATCTGACTTGACAGCCCATATAGAATTCTACATTTCAAAATTTTTTCCAGGGAAATCCCCGTTTTCGTCATTTCCATTCTGTGTTAGAAATAGCTACGCCGGCCTCTAGCAATCTTAAGTTTAAAAATTTCGTAAAATAACTCTCCGTCAATAGTTTATGAATGTAATGTAGAAGCCAAACAGTTATTCTATTTGTCTAAAATTACAATTTTGCTGATTTTTGCTAAAATATTCCACCTTTTTCGGCATAAGAATCAAAAAAGGCTCGATAGCCATTCCAGCTATCTTGAATTTTAAAATTTTGCTCAACCTTTATTTCAGATGTTTGACCTACCTTGAAGTGATGGTCAATCATCGATATGAAACATATATTGGAGTCGTTCTAAGCCAATCTGAAGGGGAGGGGTCAAAAAACATTTCCCAGGGAGAACTCCGGGCCCCCAAGCGTATGTGACAAGCTGCAAAACTACTACATCTCCGACTGGCATTTTGTTAGGGCAGGTTGAAGATTTGGTCACGTGGAAGTGCGATTTGTTTTTAGCAACCACGCCCTTTTTGTTGGCAAATTTTGAAGTTGCACCCCCCAAAAAAAATATTTTTTTAGTTTCGCCCTTGTGCGTTTCTCATCTTTTCGTAGTGTTCTGATATTGTAGGTTCCTATTAGTGAATGATTCTTGTTTTGTTTGATCTAGCTAATTAAAATCAACATAAATCTAACAGTTCTAACACTGTATTTTTTAGAATCGAAAGATAAAAATAAATGATTATACAAGCATTAAATATTGGTACAAACCCTATGTATTTTAGGTGAATCAATTATTTGCAAACATTGCCAGTATCACTAATATAGGGAACAGCAGAGTTCTCCTGCATTTATCATTTCTCACTTTCAGGTACAGTGGTTCAGGCAACTCTACTGAGGGCGAGGTTTACACACAGGACTGGCCCAGAGGATATGTTGCAGCATCCACCGGGTCGCTCTTCACAGCGCCAATAGGAAGTACAAAAAATGCACGGATTGTTTTGATGGATGTTATTCTAAGAGGTGTTTACTCTTCGATTTACTGTCCATCAAGCGACTACCTTGATATCAAACGTAAGCTTTCCATTTCAATCATAAGATTTCAATCCATTTCATTTTCAGATTCCATTCAATCATGTGTCTCTGGCGCTGCTGTCTGATGTTTACGGTTTCCTTCAATTACATTTTTTATAAGAAATTTCTTTTTTTTAGGGTTCCGGAGTTTGAGTGGGCTTTTGTTTGGTAGGGTGTGTGGACAGTGAATTTTTTTTACCCATAGGTAATAAAATATAGCTAAGTTATGAACAGTAAATTTGATAAAAAAAAACTAACTGAAGACTG
>JAYJMH010030711.1:0-17111 GCA_036873815.1 Phacellophora camtschatica
CCGTATTTCAGTAGTTCGTTCCGTATTTCAGTAGCTCGTTTCGTTCCGTTCCTCGTTCCGTATTTCAGTAGGAGCCTCTAATGCTTTTTCATTCTCATTGCGCGTGCTTGGTATTTCGTTGTTGCAGTTGTTGCTTAGTGCAGTCGTAGCGAAAAAGGAAGAAGCAACAATGGCGAATTTCCCAGTTTTCTTGTTGATAGCTTGTTTTTGTTTTCTAATGTTATATGAAGTTCAATGCGACAAGAAAAAGTTGCAAATTGGCGTGAAAAAGAAGATAGAAAATTGTAACAGGAGATCCAGAAAGGGGGATGTCCTACAGATGCATTACACGGTAAGAAGATTGATGGCGCGAGGCGTGGTCGTGGTGTTGTTTCATCATCAGGCAGGCGGGAAAACACGTTTTCTAAAAAAATTAGGCCAGATGACACGTCAGGCTGTCGGGTGATTGATTGACACGGAATATTACACCCATATATGTAACACATGGAATATTACGCATCGGGAGCCGGGGTATATTTCAACGGTGTAATGTGCCATCTCATGGAATGAAATATTCCCTCTGACGACCTCGTGAAATCGCACATTGCCGTGAAATACTATGCTTGTGCAATAACGCGTAGCCTTTTACCAAGGAGAAATACTACAGAACTGTGAAATTCTCTGTGAAATACTGCAGCCTAAAATCCTGTGAGAAATGTATGCATTGCCATGTGAAATACCACACCGTAAAAATAACAATGAGTTTAAAAAAATTGTTTTTCAAGATATATTTTGCATAATACAGCAAAATAACACCCAGAAAAGTTGTAGAAAAAAGACTGGAGATTTCAAAATTGTGATAAAATACTTCGAAAAACTTTACAATGTCAAGCGTTACAATGTCAAAAAAAGCGTTACAATGTCAAACTTCACTTGAAAATTGTTTTGCACTCGAAGGTAATAGTACTTAGGCCTAGTCCAGCTTTCTTCCTCCTCTTCGCCCATTTCTTCGCCATCATCTTCTAGTTCCTGATGATTCATCTGAACTGGAATACATCTGGACAGAAACATCACTATCTTCCTCAAATGCAGTTGGCACTGTTTCTTTCAGATCTTCATCTGCATAAAAATCCAAGTCTGCATCTTCATAGCTGCTTTCAAATCATTCCTCAAAAACTGCCATGACAAACAAAAAGTGTAAAATCTTTTGGATGGTTGTTTTTCAAACGTGTTTTTCTCAAAATTTCTCATTGACAACCACCCAATCAGCATACACCATTTGACCTCTTATTGTTTAAAGAACACAGGTTTTGTTTTTCAGCCAATCAGAGACAGCAAGTTCAAAGAGTGTAGTATTTCACCAGTGATGAATTCCATAAAGACGTTGGATTTTACGCAACATTTCAAAGAGTGTAGTATTTCACCAGTGATCATTCCATGAAGACGTAGAATTTCACTGTGGTATTTCACAAGAGGTGTTATTTCACCTGACATCGCATCTCACTTGATCATGGTCTTTCTTGTGACATTTCAAAGAGTGTAGTATTTCACCAGTGATGCATTCCACGAGTACGTAGAATTTCACTGCGGTATTACAATCTGATAAAAAAATGCACTCCTGACTCAAAGTTTTCTCAGCATTGCACCTCTACACCACACAAACAATCTTTGTACACACAAGATCTTATCAAGGACATGTTTCTCAGACTAAGGCATTCTTTTTTTTCAACAAAATTATTTCAAAAATTTGGTATATTTGTACAGGATAAAATTGATAAATGTACAGGATGCACTGAATCAATCATCTAACATCATGATGTCCACTCAATTGAAATCATTATGTAATCTTTGCTAAAAATGTTGAAAGTTTCTTAGCAATTTTTCATTATTGCTAGTAAAAGTTTCTTGCATTTTCTTGGGTTCCACAGTGAGTTTCTTATAAAAGTTTCTTATTAAAAAAAATAAGATATTCCCTTTACTATTTGACCTTGGTGCAGTGCTACACATATTACACTCAATGTAACAGTGCATGAAACTGCTGTAGGTTAGAAATACCAATCAAAAATAGACATCTTGTCAAAAAGTGCAATTTTTTTTAAAGATAACTATCAGTGATTAACTTGTGGAAATTTTAGTTTTTTTTAATTTTTTTCTTGTTTATTGTTTCTCATTCTAACCATTATCCTGTTTCTCAATTTAACCATTATTATGTAGGGTAAACTTGAAAGTGGAGAAGAATTTGACAGTAGCATACCCAGAAAAGAACCTTTTACGTTTACTTTAGGTGCTGGCCAGGTTATAAAAGGTAGATATTTTTCAATAATTTTCAATAAAATCTTAATCTCATTAAAGCTAAAAGAGATTGACAAAAGTTCAAATTGTCAGTGGTCTCTTTGTTCTTGATTATTTTAATATTTGATGATTTGATTTATTTGATACAAATTTGTCAAAAAATATTCTAGCCTAATTGGCATTTCTTGTATTGTCTCTAACTCTTGATCATTGCAATTGGCTAATTTATAACACACCTTGTATGGCAGTCTGTTTTTTTTAGCAAAAAACTGAATGTGGTTATTCTAACTTTTTTGGACAAGGATGTTAAGAACATCAACTGATGCCACCATTGGTATAACATCACCTTGAGTTTGCTTGTATCCACAATTTCATCACAGGCTAGTGATGGTCTTATTATAGGGTTTGTTTAATAACTTACAAGGTTCTCTTTTTTAATTTTGTAGGATGGGACCAAGGCTTACTTAAGTAAGTAAAATATTTTATTCAGCAATTACATTTTTATTTATATATTAAGTACTTAGTTTCAAAATTTACACTCTAATGATGATTTCAATCCGAAAAGCCCAAGTGTGTGAAACTTGTGTATTTTTTTGTCATTTGAACCTCTATAATTTATTTATATAAATATATATGGTAATTTAAATTTTCAAGATTTTATACTCCTTTTAATGATAAAATTGTTTGTGTATTTTTCATTTTTCATTCAACATTAATCTTGTAGAAGAGTCTTCAACTTATAGTTTGAGACCTTGCTTGACAAAATCAACTGAATAATTGTTGAGTTCATTGAATGAAAGTACAAACTATGTTTCAGCAAAACCAGATGGTTTGATAATAACCATAAACATCAACACCACATTTATATAAAGTCAACATTGATGCAAGAGCATGCCATGTTTTGAATCAACAATCACAATTGAAAATAGATTTACTCAATAATCAAAATATTCAACATGGCTGCTTTCGAGTCAGGTCATAAGATATCCTCCTTTACCAAGTCAGACAAAACTCAAAGAGTGGAGACGTTCCACATTTTAGCTTTGCAGACACGATTTTTTATTGCTGGTGAAAAAATTTGATATTATTTGAAAAAATATCTATTTGTATCATTGTTGTGCCCACTGATAACAATATGCACCCTTATTATCAAGAAAACGTTAATATCCTTTGAAGCAACAGAGTGACATAACAAAATTATGACCCAGGTATAAATCAGCAAACGTCTTACGTTTTTTCCTCACCCAATATTTTTTGACAAAGTTTATGATTAAATTAATTGTATTTTTTGACAAAGTTTACGATTAATTTAATTGTATTTTTAGACAAAGTTTAGGTTTAAATTAATTGTTTTTTCATAGTATGTGCGAAGGAGAGAAAAGAAAACTTGTGATCCCATCAGATTTGGGTTATGGTGATAATGGTGCCCCTCCAAAGATTCCTGGTAAGTATATATTTGTTGTTTAGCAATATGTCAAGCAGTGCTCGCTTTTCATTGTGCAACATTTATATTTTGCTGCAACGTTTCCCCCCATATTTTTCTTCACTTTATTTTGACACCAATTTTTCTCCCGGGCTATGATACTCGTTCTTGAAATACACATTTGCAAATAAACTTTAAAGAACGAACTGTGCAAGGGTTATTTGTCATATGTCTAGAGATGGTGTTGTGGAATTTCCCCAGAGCGCGCATGGTGACGTATTGTGTTTACCAGAGATTGTTATTGTATTATTAGATAAAAGTAGTTTTGGTATATTTTAATACTACTCATATTGGTTTACAACTGCGCCGACATCCATTTATTGGCAAGCGTTAAAGAAGCGGTATATACAGTGAGTCAAGTTGTTTTTCAGAGTAATTGCCAAGTTACGTGTTAGTCTCGTATGGATGTAAAATGTATGAATAGGACTAAGGATTCGGAACGTTAACGGGTTAAGAGTAAAGATAGAACTATTGAATTTTAGGTTAATAAAAATGAGTATGTTTTCCTGTTATTCTTAATTTTGATTGGATAGAATTAGTAGAAATTGTACCATTGTTCATAGTTTTACTTTATAAACGGTGAATGAATTTTTTAGTTTTCAGTATTCCATGTTAGAATGCTCAGATAGATTGAAAGAGTGATTAAAGCAATGATTGTGAAAACCTGAAAGTGTCGTTTTTTCTTGGAGTGAATTCTTCGGTTCAATTAGTATTGAGAATCAGTGAGTGCGAAAATATATTTCTTTTCAATGGTGTCTTTACTTAACTGAACTCTACTATGGGTAAGATATATATTACAATTGTCGTAGGGTCAAAATGACGTACCCCCGCCACCTGCATGTTTAAGTTACCACTGTTACTCACTCCATATCTTACTATTTCGCACATGAGCTGATCTAAACACAACTAATTGAACGGAGGTAACTCCTTGAAAAGCCTTTTGCAAATTTGAACTTCAAGAACGACAAATAATTCCACAAGCTTTAGAGAATTGCTTATATTCTAAGCAATACTCTAAAAACAACGTTATGATTTAAATGACATCAAAAATCCGTCAGAGCCAAAACATTTACGACTGAAGCTGTTAAATTTGTTTAAATATTCTTGGGACATTTGGTGTTTTCTTTCAAAGAGGGGTGAAAAATAGTCGCATTAGTTCGTACGTACTTCATGGATGCCCCCAACGTCATGTTTTCTTTTTTCTTCTTTCATAGGTGGATCCACGCTTATCTTTGAAGTGGAACTTATCAAGATTGAACGAAAAACAGAACTGTGATCATGCGCTAAGAATGACGTCATTAAATTTTCATGTTAATTTTTCTCTTCTTCGCACAGTTCCAGTTGTAAGAACATAAAAAGAATCATTTGTATCTCAATGTCATTGTGATAACAGCGGCTACATATTTTCTAGGAGACTAAAAGATTTTCATTCTAGAAGCATTTGAGATCATAGCGCATTTTCATAAGAAACCGGTCTTTAAGAACCATAAGAAATTTTTCAGACCCAAAAATATATTGTCGAATCGAAATCCCAGACCTAAAAATATAGGATACGCCCCATACTCGCGTCGTCCTCCCTGGGAAGAAACCATCACACCACAACATTTTGGTCAAACACAGCTGTAAAGTTTATTTTGCAAAATAAAAGATAATCCTTTTCGTATAGAATGTTAAAAAATAACTTCACTCCTGTTCGTTTTGTTCTGTTCTGTTCGGTCGCTTTAAAAATCATAGACAATTTCGATCGTAGGCAATTTCCATCTGGAAACCTCAAGGGACCGGTCATTTAATATGGCGAGGGGGTGGAGGAGAAAAGGGGGGTCTTGAAATTTTGAGAAGCTTGTAAAGGGCTCTGTAAAATATTTTGCTGCCAGAATAGGCAATCCTTCAAAAAATGGTGATTGACAAGGGTGCTCTTCAAATTTCTTAAGGCTAGATTATTTTCTCCTCCGTCCTCCTTAGCCATATTTAATGACCAGTTGCTAAGAAACTTTTGGTGCTAAAATCAACCTAAATCTTGGACTTTATTAAAGTACAGTAAGTACTCGCCAATAAGAAACTGACTTACAAGAAACAGCCGGCCGATTTTTGGCCAAAATTTACAAATTACTTTTGAAAATTGACTAAAGAGAGTAAATTTAAATTTCAAATAATACAATAGCGAGGTATTGCTATGATTTTTCTATTAAATTTTTGGCATCGTGCATCAACCCAAATTTATCTAACTCAATAAATTAACAAAATATTAAGAAACCAGACAGGCTGATTTTCAAAAACTGGTTTCTTGTGAACGGGTTCTTACTGTACGTTTTAAAAGTTTTGACACACCCAAATGATTATCGGCGCTCGCTCGCTTGTCTTTCTTCAAAAATCGCATACGTATCAATCGAAAGCTGGATTTGAGCTTTACTTGATTATTTTTATGATTTAATGATATTTTTGTCCTAACGATTTTACACAATCAACAAGAGAATAGCTACAATAAATGGGCTGTTTTTACACTAATATTGTTTTGTGACAAATTTCAGGTGTCATATGTCCTCTGGACTTGCTACAAATCCGGGGGAGGCAGTACTACCCGACTTGAGTAGGGGTAGGGGTTGTATTCTATATTTTTGGGTCTGGGATTTCCGATTCGATAATGTGTTCTTGCCTCTAAAATTTTGAAATCTTCTATTTTTGGGTAAAATATTAATAGATAGCAAATAAAAAGATGTTAAAGACAGCAACATGGCATCATAACATGCACCATAATACTTTTATATTTTTGGCTTTGCATTTTCATTCCATTATATTTTTGGGTCAGTTCAAGATTTCCTCGGACACCCCCCCCCCCTATCCAAGGTAGGTGGTACTGCCCTCCCCCCTGGGCTACAAATTTCGCTCAAAATATAAAATATGTCATCTTGCGGACATTGCGGTCATCATGATGTCATCTTATCGTGACGTCATTGTATCAAAACGAGGTTTCTGTTTTCGAAACTGCTTTGTTGCTGAATAAGCAGGACGGATTTAGAAGGAAGAAGTTTATTGCAGCAGTTTGAAGTGCTCCTTCTGGAATATAAGTGTCGTATTTTGATAACCAGACCATTACAAAGATGTCTCAACACACAACATTTGTTCACACGTAAGTAAATTTATGAAATTAGACTGAATATATATGCTTACCAACCTGCAAACGACTTTGCTGAGAGAGGAAGGTTTGTGGTCTTTTTCCGTGCGTGTGATTTTGATCAAAATTTGATGAGACATCACATTGACTTGACAGGCCGAGTCCATAATTATTGGACCATTTCTTATGAAGGCATATTTTCTAATTTTATTCCTTTTAAATTTAATTTTCAGAGCAGGATAATTCGATTTTTAGAAGAGTTCTGGTTTGCAATAAAAGATTACTGCAAATTTGAAATTTTTATTTGGGTGGGATTGGGAGGAACGAAAGGTTGATGCAAATTTGTGTATACTTTGTGACGTCACATGCAGCACAGCATGCAGGTCTAGTTTCGATTTTGATAGAAACTAGGTTTTTTATGTTGTAGAAGGATATAATGAAACATACACTTTTTTCTTCATATAACAAACAGTAAACATATAAGAGTTCACTCGCCCTGTTGTGATAATATTTGATATTGTGATATTTTTATTTTCAGGGTTGCAAAACTTTTTTGCATTGTTATCATTGGGAATGTTTCTTGTTGTATCAATAAAATTGCATAAAATTGATCCCGTTGTTTTCCATCAATTTAAATTTTAGTCTTTTTTTAGTCAAAATTGGCTTTTACACAAGATTTATGGTTGCCCATCAAACATGTCTACTTTTCTACATGGCACACACCCAGTATTTTATTATAACTATGGGTATATTCTTTTGGGTTTTTAAAATCTTCTGAAATTTGAAGTAAATCAATGTTTTTGTAAATAAGTTAAGGGTGGTGAAACACCTGTGGGCTGGGAATCTAAAAATAAACATGGATTTCCTCCAATCAAATTTGACAAATTGAATGAGCGTAATTGTTCATGCAACTACTTTTAAAGAAAAAGTCTCCAGGCTCTCTGGATTGTATTGACACAACAGCAGTCTACTTTTAGAATAGAGCCCTGTTGTATCTGTTGATTTACTTTAAGAAATGCCAGCAGCAGGTTTCAGAGGCTCATCAAACATGTCTACTTTTTTATGTTTAGAAGTCTGCTGTTTTTCCGAGATATTTCTCAAATCAAAGCAGAAAAGGGTACATAAGAATTTGCCCTAAATTCAATTTTATCAGATCAGCCGAGCATTCAATGATTTTCCTCACAATTGTTGTATATAAATATGATTTATTATTGTAGTTTTATAAAGAAAAAAATGAATGGTTAATTTTTTTTTAGGGAAACAAAAGGTTCACCTTACCCTCAACAAGGTATGTAGTATCTCAGTTTTTTTAAATAATTTTAAAAGTGGAATGAAAGCATTACTAAATGTGTGCAGAGAATATTCTGTGCACAGCAGTAAAGTTTCAAAAGCAAGTAAGCAGTAGATTATATATTTGGAATTCATACATAGTTTTTCCTAGTTTTATTTCATTTGAGGATCATATACCGGGTGACCCCAAAAAGATGTTCCTGCTAATATCTTGGTTAAGGAGTGAGCAATTTGAATACTTAAAGATATTGTGGGTAGATATAAGGTCAACTTAGATAAGAAAATATATTTGACTAAAATTGGTCTAGCATTCTTTTTAAGCCAGAATTGATTTTGTTGGAAAGAAGAATGAAAGAACTTTGTAGAAACTGGTCCTTTTATTCCTTTATTATCATAATTGAGGTTTACTGCATCCTGTTAGAAAAGAAGAATGTAAAGTAAAACCTGGCCCACCCTTCTCCAGGAATTACTGGCTGCTTTATGAAAATTACTTTTTCAATAATCACTCATAACAAAGTGACATAATGGTTTGTTGAAACTAATTTTTTTAAACTGATTTGACCTATTGTTGATCTATCATATAAACATAGAAATGCAAAAGGCTGTTCTGGCAAAGGTACCACTTTTTTGTCACCCGGTACAGTATTTAAATTTTTGATATCATCCACATGTTTATAAACTGTATATATATATACATATTTGGCAACAGCCTGCATGCATTCCAATAATGTGAAAGCATATTTAAATACAAAATAGTTGACTTTAGATCCACAATAGTAGTAGTGTATTCCTTTGCCCAGATTTTCAATGAAATGCTAAAAATATTTTCAATTTCACTTGAATTTCACTTGCTGCCACTTTGAACAATCACATTTAGCTACTTTCAGTTTTATCTAAGTAAATTGTCTAATATTTGATTTTTTCTATTGCTTGCTTGCTTGACCATAGTAAGTTTCTGAAATTCATAACCAAGAACTTTTCCTGAATTTTTGGCTGAGAGTTGTCTTTATGGAATACACTACTACAGCAGGCTATTGGGATGATCATCATACTGATGATGATGATGCTCTTTCTCTAGCTTACCCATATTATCCAAATGCACCATCTGCACCACCATCAATGCCATCAGCAATGCCATCAGCAATGCCATCAGCAATGCCATCTTCTGGTTATGGCATGCAACCTCAACCACCTCCTCCTGCACAACAACAATTTCCTTCTGGACCGCCTGCGCCTTATTTTCCTGGACAACCAGCTCGGTATTCGGCTCCTCCATCATATGGCTACAATGTACCACCAGCACCTCAAGCCTTTGGCCCACCTTGTGGATATGCCCCACCAGTCATTCAACATTATGGTCCAACAGAACCATGCAATCCTTTCCCCCCAGCACTTCATAATCTTTATCATCACAATGGTCATTCCAGTCATCATGGGCTGCTCGGAGAGATATTCCATGCTGGCTCACATCATTATGGATCACATGCTTTCGGTCATCATGGAGGTCACCATGGAGGTCATCATGGAGGTCACCATGGAGGTCATCATGGAGGTCACCACTAAGAGATACAATGTTTTATTGGCAACAATTGTCTTATTGTGCGTTATTTTGGCTATCTTCAATTTCCCATAATTTTCTTAATGTTCAAAGTGGAACTTTACAAAGTCCATGACTATAGATGTTTTTCTGCTGGACAGTGAGATGTTCATTTCTAAACTCTTTTTTTCAAGACTATATATTTTTGGTATACAATGCTGAAAAATAATAAGAACTCTGGCACAATGTGAACTTTAGGAGGTGTAGTAGACATGTGAATTTGTTTTATTCAATGCTGTCACACCCCAATAACTTTGGGCAGGCAAAAATATGGCAAGAAATTCGGCCAATTTTGTTGATTGTGAATTTTCAGAAACTTACTAGCATATTGGCCCAAGCAATGGAAAAGGCAAAACATTGGACAATTTATTTACTACGAAAACTAAAGTAGTTAAATGTGATTGTTCAATCAAACGAAATTGAAATGTATTTTTTGCATTTCATTGAAAATTTGGGCAAGTTACTTCTACACCTCTCAATCGAAACATGCTCGCCACACCCCTGAATACAAGAGATAATATTTTTAAACGTTTATTATGAATGATTCCGATTTATCCTTTATTACTTTTTTTAAATTTGAAGTACAGTAGATCCCTGCTATTAAGAAACTAGATATATGGCTTTAGCCTCATTGTTTATCAAATCTGTTCTTCTTTTGTTTTCCTGAAGATTTTAAGCTTCAGTTTCTTAATTTGCAGTTTCTTGATAGCGGGGATCTACTGTTTTTCTTTTATTCTGCCACAGGCCGTTTTCACGAGAAAGTTAATTATATATACATATATTTCCTACTAAAGTATTATTGAGTATTAGTTTTTCATCATTATGTTGCTTGACCAATAGATTTATTAAGCATTGTCATGTTTGAAACTGCAATTTTGTTTTATAAAATTCCCTTTGTTCCCGGTAACGCAATTGATCACCCTGATGAATAAATTACACACCTGTCAACAAAGCCAAAAAATCACAATAAACAAGACCAAAGCACTGTTTTTTATCTGCGTTTGAAAGCACTCATTAGTGTGAAATGTATTCTTTCCGATCGTAAATCATATTTTTTTATTAAAACCTAAATCCTTAATTTTACGAAATTTTTATTAACCCTTCCTCGTTATGTCCCCTTTCTAATAAACCCTTTAATGCTAGTCTATAACGTCACAAATTTGGTAAACAAACAAACATTATTATTCATGCAAATTTGTCTCGCATCTGCTAGTCAGCCACTTCGTGTAAGTTTCCAGTGGTACCAGGAAGGTACATAACATATTTCGATTAAGAGTATGTCCCGCTTATATCGTCAAAACCATGAAAACGTCGGTAATATGGGTGCTTTTCGAACAATTTTTCTCATAATAGCAAGGCAATTTTTAGCTCTTAGAAATGGTTTCAGATCGCAAGTTATGGGTTTCAGTCAACCACTCTCGGAAACAATTTCATTCCGTTATTCTCGCCAACCCGATTTTCGTATGCCCTCCAAGGGAATCTGTCAAAGAACACAAGGAAATGAGAGACCTGTGTAATAAGTCTAGTCATGCTGTAGTTTTTATCTGATCTGACCCGTGCAGAAAATGGAGTCATTTAATCTAAATGTTAGGATTATATTTCGTGTAGGGTGTAGACTCACGTTGCCATAAACGTACAAACGTAATTGAGGCACCATGTGCACGAGCAAAATTTTAAGAAATGTTCAAGACTTATTACAGTCGTTGTTGTTGCTGACAAGCTGATTGACTCTCACATCAGTAACAGCAACAATAACGAAGTAACAGCAACAGCAACGAAACAAAAATAATGACAGGGATCTCATGGAGTGAGACTGGTAGTTTTCGTTTGACAGTGATCGTTAAGCGGATTATACAGGGTGTCCCAAAAAACTAAGTGCACATTTGTATGAATATGAACAAGCAAAAATATTTGAACTCAGTTTCATATATTTTAATTTAAGGACTCTAGCTTAGATTTTGGTACATTCCCCTTTCAAATAGGTTGAAATATAATGGAGTTACGAGCTTCGAAAGTAAAAATCTGAGAGAAAGCTATATTTAGAACAATGTGCGTCTATAGTTGGAAATGGTTGCAGACACAGTGCATTTTCATTTAAATCGAATAGAAAGGTTTAATATTGGTTTCTTTATTTTGATACACGAAAATTTGTGCACTTCACTTTTGATATCATAGTACACTTTAGGGGCACTTGTTTCAGCTTTTACTCAAATTTTAACTTTCAATGCTCTTAAGTGTCGTAACTACGTCAATGCTCAACAAATTTCACTGGAAATGTATCAGAATTTAAGTTAAATCTTTGGCATTGAGAATACAACAAAATTGAAGCCTGTTATTGTATGATTTTTTTATAGTTTTTTTGGACACCCTGTAAAGCATCCACTCACGGTATTTTGATTATTTTTGTTGAACAAAAATTTGAGCAACGATCAGAGGCCGGTTAAGCAAGTTGTTTCGATACTTTGAAGGTATTCGACGTTTTTTGGGCCCCATTTACATAGATTTGATCCAAGTCTATTTCGTTTCGTTAATCAGTAAAAATAAAAAATGTCATTGCGGAGGAAAATATACCCTGCGGAGGAGAGACCTCAGGAGAATTTCGTTTTTATTTTCCTGAGGTCTCTCCTCCGCAGTCTACATTGACACGAACAAGATTTTAAATTATAAAGCAACTATAGTCCTTATAAGCGGAAAAACGGTGGCAAAAAGCTAATTGCTGAATTGAGCTTCGTGTACGTGGTTCCGTAGCCTAGTCAATTTGTCTGGCAACAAACACTTTTACAGCAAAGGCTGGTACCTCGTATGTTAACTTTAAACTGTAAATGCTGTATTTTTCTTTTCAGCTACTGCTCCACCCATGCAAGGTGGGCAACCATACCCACAGCAACTTCCTCCAGGTTACGCACCTCAACCAGGACAAACCTACCCAGCTCTAGGACAGCCTCCTGCTGGGTACCCTGGTGCACCACCACAATATCCTCCACAGGGATACCCACCCCAGGGATACCCACCTCAAGGGTACCCTCCACAAGGAAATTACCCACAACCCAGACAGGGTTACCCACCTCAAGGTGGATACCCTCCAAGTGGATACCCAGCCCCCGGACAACCAATGCCTGGCCAGCCCGGCGCATACCCAAGACAACAGTACCAACAACCCGGTGGCTATCCCATGCAGCCGGGCGGTTATCCGAGACAACCAGGGGCTGCTACCCACACCACTGTTGTTGTCGGCCAAACTAAGAAGGTGAAGAAGGCAAAAAAATCTAACAAAGGAAAAATAGCCGCCGGTGCTGCGGTAGGAGCTGTTGGCGGGTTCGCTTTAGGAAGCATGCTGCATGGAGGGCACCATGGGCATTATGGGCATCACGGACATTGGAGTGGAAGCAGTTCCAGTAGTTCTAGCAGCAGCAGCAGCAGCTCAAGTGACAGTGACTAAATAATAGCGGGCAAGTTCTTGATTATTGGTTTGTTTTAATTAATCTTACTTTGAGTTGAAACCTCAGCTAATTGAAATGTTCACTATCAAAGTACACATTGCACATTTTAGACTTCGTTAACACGATGCAAGCGTTAAATGAAAAACGGCATGAAATCGTTACCGATTAGTCTCCTGTTTACACGACGCCGGCATTAAGTGATGACAGATAGGCTGGCTGACCGTCACGAAATGAAAATGAAAAGATATCATAAATGATTTGAGAACGGTATCGTGTAAACACCTCGTACTGCCATAATTTCGTTACATTTTTAAAATGAGGCGATATATATGCGCAAACGAGACTAAAATTTGTCAACATTAGGCTAAAATTATCAAATTTGAACCGACGATTATAGATAAACAAACAATCGTGTAGGGGGTTGACAATTTTCCGTACCTTCATGATTTCGTTCTATTTTTCTTATTCAAGCAACTTGTTAACAGGGTCTTAGAAACTCCATATCGGGCATATTCTGGGTACATTTGTTTTGGGGAGAAGGGGGTAGTTGTTGGTTGATAAACGTATTCCAATACAAGCACGTACTACTTAATATTTCTTAACATTGATAACTATGAACACATACAACAATTATTTAGCTATTCAGCATAAATTCATCCTTCATCGTATAAAAAATATTTGCAAACATTCACAGATATCATAAGTAATTTTTCCCAAAAACTTCTGTGATCTTTAATGGAATCTATTATTTAGATTATATTACAAAACGCAAAGAATACTGAATAGCGTGGCCGCTTAAAAATCCGCACTTTTGGTGAAGGGCTATCGCATCTTTTTTGCAAATTAAACTGAAAATCCTATAGCTATGCTTTCGGAAATACTGTTGAACTTCTCTAACTCAAACTCATTTAGCGATAACTCCTGGTTAATTCAAACAGTTTTGTATATCCATTCAGATCTTTCACTTTCGGTATTGATTTAGCTTTGGTTCCCTCGAAAACTCCCCGTCGAAAACAAATTTCATTCCCCTTGAGAGTTAGAAATAGCAGGGTTCAACTGTATTTTCTTTGTAGCATATGTTATGAATCGTACCTGCTGCGCCAAAGCGCAAAACAGGACCTATTTGTCATTTCCATAGCTCTGTTTTGTGAGGTTGAGTCTTATTTATAAATTTTCTTCGGAATTAACTCTCGAACTGACAATATTTCTGTTGATGTCTTTTGTGTGAATGTAATACCAATTCATTGCGGAATTTCCCCATACCCAATGCTTGCGCAGGAGCGTAGCACATGTTTTTCTTTCTGAGAAAGCCAGCCCATGCTGCGTGCTTTACACAACCCCCATTTGTGTCAAGTTTCCCTCAGTTAACTGATAAATGTAATAAAATTATATCAAAAATTATTTATGATTGTATTCTAATTTTTTTCAATATTGCATTAATTTTCACAGCAAATAAAGTTGTATTTATGATGATAATGACTATATCTGATTTTTTCAGTTTGTCATGGGTAACCAATCAGAAAATACAGTTAAAGTAACAGGAGAATTTGTAAAACAAAAAATTGAACTTTAAAGTTTTAAAGGTTGAGTTTCCGAACATTTTACAAACAAGAATATTCAATGCAAATAAGAAAACAAAAATTTCTGCCCGTGAGTATAAATGGGATGTGCTATTGTCCATCTCTTGCAAAAACCAAGATGTTTGTAGTTTATAACTGTTCAAATTGCAGTTTATAATGTACAAAGATTGAAATTGTGTCTACACTGGTCATTCCAATGCCAAGAACAGCAAAACCATATCACCCTAATCTTGAACATGACAGATGGAGAACCAAACACTTGCAAGAATTTCCATCAATCCTCGTTTTCATGGTCTGGCTACTTTTGCATCATTGCTGACTGATTTATCTCATTGATTTCTTGAAATCTTATCCCAATTCGTTGTGACATCTTCAGAAATTTTTCTGAACAATTCATCGCACATGTGTTCTACAGAAATATGTAGTCAAGAAATTTAGAATTATGGACATTAAGTACATTATACATTTTACGTAGTTCCAGGCATAAGGATGCATAATAAAAGGAGCCTGCTCCCTGTGTTCATGGCATTAGTTATAGGCAAGTGCAGGACAAAGAGCAGTCCACATCTCCTGCAAATGCCTTCTTTTATGCAAAAACACTTCAAGCCAACTCAAGCAACATTTCAAGTTGTATAACATATTTCCTGTGTTCTCTGATTTCGTAGACACAACTTTGGTCAACAGGGACTTGTTACAAAAGCTTTTGTTTGCAACAGAGGCGAATTTTGTAACAATAGTGAAATTGACACATTGTTACACACACTAGTTCAAAGCGATTAACCCTCAAGAACAAAACGAAACTCTCAACTGGAAAATGAAAACACACCCTTTCGACACAGTGTTTGTTTTCGTTTTCAAGTTGAGAGAGTTTTGTTTTGTTCTTGAGGGATAATCGCTTTGAAACTAATGTGTCAATTTCATTATTGTTACAAAGTTTGCCTCGCTGTTAATCAGTACACAAAGGTTTGCCTTCTAAGAATTAGCTATTGCTTGCCTAGCCAATCAAACTGTTCCATGTTGAGAACTTAGAATCACAATTGTTCTATATTTTAATTCCATTTATGAATGATAACAGGCTAAATATTGCAATCTTTAATTGAATTGTAATAGTTTTGGTACAAGTCCCAGAACATTAAATCCACCAGTAAGGAAGAAAGTAGGTCAGCTACAGCAGGTAGGGGTGGGTGTTACCCCTATCCCTGGTTAGTTTTGACCACTTCCCCCCATAGTGTTAACTGGTACTCTTTTACCAACCTCGAAAGGATGGACAGTTGAGATGGCTGTTTGTTTTGTAGTTAGAAATTATGGCAGCTTGTCCTGAACCTGAGCTCTCACAGAGAGTCTGGCTTCGAAACACAGCGCCTTAACCACTTGACCACTTGACAAATCTACCAGAGAGCAGGGAAACAAAACGTCTTTTTCCATGTTTTCCTAAAAAAGTGTCATGTGATAAAATAAATTACCTCAGTTCCTGTTATCGTCCTGCTTGTAAAATCATGGACACAATCAGTGAAGCACTGCTCTGCCAGTTTGTTGTAAGTGGAAAGAAATGCTTTTATCTATGAAGAATAAAATACATTATCAAATCACAGTGCCGCCAAAACCAGGGGGCTGTGGGTAGCCCCCAATAATTTTAAGAACAATGATGATTTAAAACAATTGATTAATTAAACATTTTACTGTAAAGTTTAAGGCCTGCATGGGGAATGTGTTTCCCATGGAAATTGTTTGCCTTCGTTTTCTCAACACAGTTGTTAAATCAGAAGAATTTTCTGTCAAAAACTCAAAGGGTTATCCACACAGTTGCTGTTGGAATCCTTCCAAGTTGAGGTTTTAAAAAGATATCTTCTCTTGTGCATGAAGGTGTCAAATTTATGAGCAAAAATTGTTGAAGGTTTAATTGAAGGGTTTTAGACAAAAAAGATTATTTTCTAAATTTTGTCTATAAGTTTTCCACACTTATATATTTTGAGAATGAAAAATCAACAAAATCTCAAACATCAATGATAGGACTTGAACACAGGTTTATGGAATGTGTCTGTAGTTCGACCACTGCAATATGATACTGATGCTGGAAAGTGGTATACGTATAGTAGTAGGTATGCACAAGGATTACCCCTTTATTCCTAGATTGTCTATGGGATTTAGACTTCCTAGAAGAGCTAAACTTTTATTTCTTATTGAATTCAATATAATAAAATTTCAATAAATTTTATTACATCATTTCATTCATGCTTGATTTCCTATTTATCATTCTCAGAATTTGTGGTCCTCTGTTGCCTCCAGCCGTTTTGGGCCTAGCAGGGGCCTCGCCAAGGGGGTCGGAGTATGAGGCATC